>CM047880.1:1560903-1817707 GCA_026212405.1 Petrea volubilis
TTCATCACAAATTTCAACAACTTTCAACCTTGTACTTCCATTCAACCCTTAAACTACAAAAGGTAGAAATTTGCCTATGGCATGAGTAAGGGTTAAGTTTTTCTTAATTTTTTAGCATGTTATCTTCCCTATAAGACCTAGGAGGTCACCACAAGTTGGTTTCCATCTTGGGTTTAAGGGATTTTAAGATGTGTTGGTTCTATATGTACATAGTGTGCATATGATGTTTTCTATGAGCATGTTAGGTTAAAATCCTTGAATATGCATGCTGGAAATTATTGTAAATATGCTTAAGTGATGCTTGAAACTCTAGATTATCATGTTTTATACCTTGTTAGGTCTGTTTATGTGCTAGAAGCTAAAATTTTAAGTTATGAAAGCTGAAAATTCAAGTTGTGCTATGCTAGAATTACTGTTCATGCAGAAGAAACTCTTGTTTTCAAAGCTTGAAAAGTTTGATTTTTGTACGACTGAAAAAT
Organism: Petrea volubilis; assembly: GCA_026212405.1. NCBI lineage: Eukaryota > Viridiplantae > Streptophyta > Magnoliopsida > Lamiales > Verbenaceae > Petrea > Petrea volubilis. Next base: position 1,561,383 of record CM047880.1, read on the forward strand.
ACGAAATTTCAAACCAAAATCTGGTTATATACTTTAAATTCAGTGTGAATAAGCTGTAGAAACAGGTTTTAAAAGCTGGAGGTTGGATTGCGCACAGCCGGAAATTTCAGAAGTTGCGCGTTAAATCGTTTCGCATCGCAGTCTGAAAGTTTCAGGTCTCGTGAACTGAAAATCTGGAAATTTTATACTCCAAAGTCTGTTTCAAACCTTGGGAATATATGTGTGGATGTCCAGTAGGTTTTAAGTTGGAATTTTAGTAGTGGAAAGTTAAAAATATTTCAGTTCGACGTTGTAAATGTCGATTTCGCAAAAACTGGAAATTTGGGTACTCTATGCTGAATTTGAGCTAAATCAGTGTATATTGTGATGAAATTGTGATTGTTATGTGTTGGAATTATGTGTGTAAGGGCCCTATATGTGTTCGGTATGGATGGGGCTAGAGTTCGGACGGGCGGCAATGGGCTTGCCCGGTCTTTAACCAGTTCTCGCCATCCATGCCTATTCCCATCTTGCATGAACGGAGTGTTTTATGTATTGGTTGTGGGTCGTAGGTTTTTGGCATATACTCGAGATATGACCACCGGTGTGTTTAGGATGGGTGGGAGTTTCGGTTGGAAATGGGTTACGGCACGGCGAGATAAGGTAGCCACCCTTCGAGGTGGAAAACAACGGTAACAATATGATTGGATTGTGGATGCTCTCTTAGAGCTGAATTTATGTGATTTGATCAAGAATTGAAATTTTATGTGCTTTTATGATACTATGCAATTTCACACGAACACCTCATGTCCTATGTGAATTTCTACTCAACATGTGTATATGTTGACGTTGCTTTCTATTATGTTTTAGCCGGATTGAGACACAGGAAGATAGGAACGAGGAAGACTTAGGAGGGCGACTTCGAGGCTTTTAGTTAGTTATGTATGTGTTGTGCTAGAGATTTGGTAGTTAAGTTCTCTATATGTTGTGTATATGTAATAAACGACGTTTGTAACCTCATCTTTTGGAATATTAGTACGTGTGTTTGGTTCATTACGTTATAAAATAGCATGTTTTGTGAGATGGTTATAAATAGATGTTTTCATAATTAGCTGGAGGTTTCGGAGCGTTACAGATGGTATCAGAGCAATAGGTTTTGGGATGTACAAAATTTTTTTTTTTTTTTTGAATTGTTTAACTTTTGAACTTGTGTGTAGGAATGGCCTATTCTGGAGAATCATCTACTCGTAGGTCAAGGTATCCGTGTGGAGCCTCTCGAGTTTCCTCAGTCCGTGTTCACCCACCTCAAGTGGATGAGCTTCTTGTAGAGCTAAGGTTACTTGAAGAGGAACATGAGAAGTTGCAAGAGGAGTTGTATCACACGCGCCTTAGTCTAGAAGGCGCACAGAACCACATTTATCAGATCCATCAGCACTACCAAAGCACTCTTGGGTTTGTGTACATCATGGTTAAAGATCTCCTAGGAGTTATGAAGAGAACTTGTTGCCGAAATCGAACCCGGACGTAGTGAACATCAATTCCGGGGATGGTAGTAGACTTGCGCCATATGATCTTGACTAGGATAGATGGTTAACTTTTGGAAGATGGTTTAGCCTTTGGAAGGCATAGGAAATATCGTAGTGTTTTGGCTAGTAGGTTGAGTAGGCGGTGCTTGCGTTTGGCTAGTATGTTGTTTTTCTACACACTAGGATAGTGTGCGTTTTGCGTTTGTATGTGTAACTTTTATGTATATATAGGTTATGTAATAAACGGGCTTTGTTTAATCTTACTAAACTGATTTTGTTTAATGTAGATGTCAAATAGGCGAACACGAAGCAACAACGGAAATTCGGATGGGCAACTAACGGCCATTGTCGAACGAATCACCACCCTACTCGAAAATCAAAATAATCATAATCATAATCATGTGGAGACCACCAATGATGCCATTGCCAATTTCCTTAAGTTGGGACCTCCGAGTTTTAAGGGAGAACCGGATGATGTTAAGGCTACTAATTGGTTGGAGGCCATAGAAAAGGTTTTTGAAGTCGTGTTGTGTGGAGAGGAGAACAAAATTATCTTAGCCACTTTTAGGCTGGAAGAGGATGCGAGACATTGGTGGAAACATGTTAGTCAGAAATGGGAAGAAACGAGGGTTCCGCGTACGTGGGCGAACTTTGTCCAAGAATTCAACAAGCAATACGTCCCTCGGGTTGTACAAGAGAAAAGAGAAAGAGAGTTTTTAAATCTAGAACAACGAGAGTTAAGTGTAGCCCGATATGAGGCGATGTTTACTCGATTAGCTAGGTTTGCTCCTTATTTCATCGAAAGTGAAGAAAGGAAAGTCTGGAAATTTATTGGCGGTCTAAGGATGGAAATCCAAGATAAGTTGGCCGCGGTACAGATGCCTACGTATGTGGTGGCAGTGAAAACTGCCCTAAAAGTCGAAAGCACGATGGAACAGCTAAAAGTTAAGCGTGGACAGTTTGTAAGGCCTTCGCCTTCGGGAGGTCAGGGAGGAAGGAATTTTGGAATGAGCAATAAAATTGCCAAGACTAGTTTATCCGGTCCCCGGATGAATCCTACTAATTTCCCAGCACAGAAAAACATCACATGTACTTATTGTGGAAAGCCTAACCACACTGAAAGCCAATGCTGGCGTAAAGCAAAGAAATGCACCCGATGCGGAAGTGCCGAGCATTTCATCAGAAATTGTCCGCAATTGGGAACACCACCGGTTTCATCTCAAGAAAAGACCGGTAAGGAAGGCGGGAATCGCATGAGCAAGCCTCGGGTCCAAGGCAAAGTGTTCGCAATAAACCAAGAGAAAATTTCTGAACCTACGGTGGTGGAAGGTACGCTTCCGGTTTGCCGACATTTAGCTAAAGTATTGATTGATCCTGGATCCACACATTCCTATATATCGTTTGATTTCTTTTCGAGTTTAATGTTGCAACCTAAAGTTTTACCTTACGAGTTAGAAGTGAGTACCCCAATGGGAACTTCCTGGAAGACGGATAGGATTTGTGAGAATTGTGAAGTGGTAGTAGGTGGGAGAACTCTGAATGCCAATTTAGTTTTGTTGCCTATAAATGCTTTTGATGTTATATTGGGCATGGATTGGTTAGCCGCACATTACGCCCAAATAGACTGCCATAATAAAGTCGTTCGACTATGTATACCTGATTGTCCGGTTGTCGAGATAAGAGGAAATAAAGTTTCCCCATCAATACCAATCATTTCGGCCATAAAAGCACGTCAGTTGCTCAGAAAAGGGAATCAGGCGTTCTTGGCATACGTACTTAACAAACAGGAGGAGAAAAAGAAAATAGAAGATGTTTCAGTTGTAAAGGAGTTCGTAGATGTTTTCCCTGATGATCTACCGGGTTTACCACCACATAGGGAAATTGATTTTGTCATTGAATTACTACCCGGAACAACACCTATTTCCAAAACTCCTTACAAAATGGCTCCTGCCGAGTTGAAAGAGCTTAAAACCCAATTAGAAGAATTGCTTGATAAAGGATTTATTCGGCTAAGTTTTTCACCTTGGGGAGCCCCGGTTTTGTTTGTCAAAAAGAAGGATGGAACCTTGCGACTGTGTATCGATTATCGATCCCTTAACCAAGTTACCATCAAGAATAAATACCCACTGCCAAATATCGAAGAACTATTTGATCAATTACAAGGAGCGTCCATGTATTCTAAGTTGGATTTGAAATCTGGATACTATCAAGTCAGAATTCGAGAAGAAGATATAGCTAAAACAGCCCTCAACAGTCGCTATGGACATTATGAATTTGTAGTCATGCCCTTCGGACTAACCAATGCACCTGCTACTTTTATGGACTTAATGAATCGGGTGTTTCAACCCTATTTGGATCAGTTTGTCGTGATTTTTATAGACGACATTTTGGTGTACTCAAAGTCTGAAGACGAGCATAAAGAGCACTTAAGGATAGTATTGCAAACCTTGAGAGAAAGAAAACTTTATGCGAAATTCAGTAAGTGTGAGTTTTGGTTAAAACAAGTAACCTTTCTTGGACACATTATCTCACAAAAGGGAATTTCGGTGGACCCAGATAAAATAAAAGCAATTACAGAATGGAAACAACCCACAAATGTAACCGAAGTGCGAAGCTTTTTAGGGTTGGCAGGTTACTATCGGCGATTTATTGAAAACTTTTCCAAGATTGCTCGTCCTTTGACAAGGTTACTCCAATTGAAGGTAAAGTTTGTATGGGACCAACAGTGTGAAGCCAGTCTCCAAGAATTAAAGAACCGACTAGTTACGGCCCCCATATTAACTCTACCAAATGGAAGTGATGGGTTTGTAATCTATACGGATGCGTCTAAAGAAGGACTTGGCTGTGTGCTGATGCAAAACGGAAAAGTCATCGCCTATGCCTCCCGAAAACTCAAACCTTACGAGGAGAATTACCCGACTCATGATCTGGAACTTGCTGCCGTGGTGTTTGCCTTAAAGAAATGGCGACACTATTTATATGGAACCTCTTTTGAAGTCTTTACAGATCACAAGAGTTTAAAATACCTGTTCTCACAAAAGGAATTGAATATGAGGCAAAGACGATGGATCGAGATGATCACGGATTTTAATTGTAATATCCAATATCATCCAGGGAAGGCCAATGTGGTTGCTGATGCATTAAGTAGAAAACCTAAATTGGCATGTCTGATGATGCGCGAATGGAATTTGTTAGAAGAAATTTCCGAATGGAATCCGAACGAAAGGAAGTCCAGAATGATCCTCTCCCACTTACAAGCCCAACCTGCTCTAATACAGAAGATTAAAGAGAAGCAAGCAGAAGATAATGGATTGCAAAGAATAAAGGGTGAAATCAGCCATGGGCAAAGGACAGAATTCACTTTGTCCTCCGATGGAATAGTAAGATTTCGAGACAGAATATGTGTTCCCGATGATAACGAGTTGAAGAGAGAAATCTTAGAAGAAAATCACAAATCCAGATATACAATCCACCCGGGGATAACTAAAATGTATAAGGATGTGAAAAAGCTATATTGGTGGAATAATATGAAAAGGGAAATAGCGGAGTTTGTAGCAAAATGCTTAACTTGTCAGAAAGTGAAGGCTATTCACCAGAAACCTTTTGGAGTATTACAGCCCTTACCTATACCCGAGTGGAAGTGGGAGCACATTACTATGGATTTCGTCATGGGACTACCTCGAACATCAAAAGGCCATGATGCGATTTGGGTAGTAGTTGATAGACTCACAAAAAGTGCGCATTTTATGGCATTCTCTAAGACTTGTTCCTTGGACAAAATGGCTGAACTATATAAACAGGAAATAGTCAAACTTCATGGCGTCCCAGTAAGCATAGTCTCCGATAGAGATCCTCGGTTCATTTCCAAGTTCTGGCAAGGATTGCAAAATGCTTTGGATACGAAGTTAAATCTTAGCACAGCTTTTCATCCTCAAACGGATGGACAAACTGAAAGAGTTATACAGATTTTGGAAGATATGCTCCGGGCGTGTACCATCGATTTTGGAGGTAGTTGGGATCGACATTTAGCACTGGCAGAGTTTGCTTATAACAATAGTTACCAATCTACAATCGGCATGGCACCATTTGAAGCTCTATATGGGCGAAAATGTCGGTCTCCAGCTTGTTGGAATGAAGTCGGTGAAAACAAAATCATAGAGTCCGAACTAATACGAGAAACCACTGAAGCCATTAACCTCATTCGAAAACGCATGACAATCGCCCAAAGTCGACAAAAGAGTTACGCAGATAGACGGCGTAAAGACTTAGAATTCGAAAAAGGGGACTTTGTGTTTCTCAAGGTTTCACCCAGAAAAGGGATCCTAAGATTCGGAAAAAAAGGAAAGTTAAGCCCAAGATATGTTGGCCCGTTTGAAATTTTAGAACGGATAGGAAAGGTGGCCTATAAACTCGCCTTACCTACAATCCTATCTGCAGTTCATAATGTGTTTCATGTATCCATGCTTAAAAAGTATCACCCGGATCCTTCTCATGTGATAAATCACGAATCCCTTGAAATAGATAAGGACTTGACATATGAGGAAGAACCCGTTCACATTCTTGAAGTAAAAGAAAGAACCCTGCGAAACCGTTCCATTCCTATAGTCAGAGTTTTGTGGAAATATCATAACCTTGAGGAAACCACATGGGAGAGATTAGAAGACATGATGGACAAATACCCACATCTCTTTGACTAGCAAGGTCGAATTTCGAGGACGAAATTCCTTTAAGAAGGGGAGGATGTAAGGACCCGTATTCTCACTCCCATTATGAATAGATATATATTTTTTTTATGTGTTTAGTTTATATTTATAGGAATATGTTTTCATAATGTTAATACCTTGTGTTTCATGTTCGTTTTTGCCACTGTACAAGTTAGGGTTATTTCTTGTCCTAGTGAAGCATCATATAAACTATATAATTCATGAAAATATATGTAAACACACATATATAGATATATATATGTTTATTTTTGAGTAATAAGATTTAGAAAATTTTTGGAAAAACCCTAAAGAAAGCCTAAAATTACATTTTCTACCCCTAAATGATATTTTCTTCCATAAATATGTAAAATAAGAAAACAACTTATAAATTTTCAACTTTTCACTAAGGATGGACGTTTTTAAGGTGTAAGAAACATAAATATGTTTTATACTTGGTAGAAAATCATTCTCAAGTCTTCATCCTTCTAGTAATGATGATTATGAACAAGTGTACATACACTTGTAAAATCTTTCTTCAACTAATGATGAATATGAACAAGTGTACATACACTTGTATAATCCCTTCTAGATGTAGTTATACATGTATGGTCCAAATTAGCCTAGACTAACACTTAAGCTACTTAGATTAAATACTTGGCTAGTTAGGGTAATAATTAGAAAATGACTTAATGCTATTTTAATGTTATGTCTTGTATGAAATATTACTTGAAAAATACCAAAAACCACACCCACACTCTATAAAAATCACCACATACAACCTAAAAAACGTGCACTCTTCCTCTTATACTCTCTTGCCTTCATCTCTTTTCAATTTCATCACAAATTTCAACAACTTTCAACCTTGTACTTCCATTCAACCCTTAAACTACAAAAAGGTAGAAATTTGCCTATGGCATGAGTAAGGGTTAAGTTTTTCTTAATTTTTTAGCATGTTATCTTCCCTATAAGACCTAGGAGGTCACCACAAGTTGGTTTCCATCTTGGGTTTAAGGGATTTTAAGATGTGTTGGTTCTATATGTACATAGTGTGCATATGATGTTTCTATGAGCATGTTAGGTTAAAATCCTTGAATATGCATGCTGGAAATTATTGTAAATATGCTTAAGTGATGCTTGAACTCTAGATTATCATGTTTTATACCTTGTTAGAGTCTTGTTTATGTGCTAGAAGCTAAAATTTTAAGTTATGAAAGCTGAAAATTCAAGTTGTGCATATGCTGGAATTACTGTTCATGCAGAAACTCTTGTTTTCAAAGCTGAAAAGTTTGATTTTTGTACGACTGAAAAATACGAAAATTTCAAACCAAAAATCTGGTTTATATACTTTAAATTCAGTGTAGAATAAGCTGTAGAAACAGGTTTTAAAAAGCTGGAGGTTTGGATTGCGAAAGCCGGAAATTTCAGAAGTTGCGCGTTAAATCGTTTCGCATCGCAGTCTGAAAGTTTCAGGTCTCGTGAACTGAAAATCTGGAAATTTATACTCCAAAAGTCTGTTTCACAACCTTGGGAATATATGTGTGGATGTCCAGTAGGTTTTAAGTTGGAATTTTAGTAGTGGAAAGTTAAAAATATTTCAGTTCGACGTTGTAAATGTCGATTTCGCAAAAACTGGAAATTTGGGTACTCTATGCTGAATTTGAGCTAAATCAGTGTATATTGTGATGAAATTGTGATTGTTATGTGTTGGAATTATGTGTGTAAGGGCCCTATATGTGTTCGGTATGGATGGGGCTAGAGTTCGGCCGGGCGGCAATGGGCTTGCCGGTCTTAAACCAGTTCTCGCCATCCATGCCTATTCCCATCTTGCATGAACGGAGTGTTTCATGTATTGGTTGTGGGTCGTAGGTTTTTGGCATATACTCGAGATATGACCACCGGTGTGTTTAGGATGGGTGGGAGTTTCGGTTGGAAATTGGTTACGGCACGGCGAGATAAGGTAGCCACCCTTCGAGGTGGAAAACAACGGTAACAATATGATTGGATTGTGATGCTCTCTTAGAGCTGAAATTTATGTGATTTGATCAAGAATTGAAATTTTATGTGCTTTTATGATACTATGCAATTTCACACGAACACCTCATGTCCTATGTGAATTTCTACTCAACATGTGTATATGTTGACGTTGCTTTCTATTATGTTTTAGCCGGATTTGAGACACAGGAAGATAGGAACGAGGAAGACTTAGGAGGGCGCTTCGAGGCTTTTAGTTAGTTATGTATGTGTTGTGCTAGAGATTTGGTAGTTAAGTTCTCTATATGTTGTGTATATGTAATAAACGACGTTTGTAACCTCATCTTTTGGAATATTAGTACGTGTGTTTGGTTTCATTACGTTATAAAATAGCATGTTTTGTGAGATGGTTATAAATAGATGTTTTCATAATTAGCTGGAGGTTTCGGAGCGTTACAGACAGCAACAAAAAAGTGTTCCAGCAGTTTCCTTCGTATGACTAACAACCCAAATGGCAGCATGTTTTTCGCAGTAGCAATTTGGATACTAATACCTCAAAATGAGCTCATTTTGATTATAGTGAGAATTTCTATATGTTGACATTTTGCTATTATTACAAAAGAAAAAAAAAATAGAATGATGTATTAATACATAAATAACATTCAAATGAAAATTTCAAAAAAAAAACTATTATAAAAAAAATTTAAAAAACTCACCTAAAAGCAGACTTCAAATCTTGCAACGGAGAGCCTAACAAGCAATGTAAATGCTCACCAATCATATATAACAATGGAGGGCATTTAAGTCGTTTGGAGCATTGAATGAGAGTCAAAAAGTGATAAAACCTAAGCCCCCTCTTCCCAAATGCACGTGGAAGGCACACGTGGTCACTTTGGGACGGAGTGGGCAGTGTGTGAAGTTTTAGATAGGGGTGGTTGGGGGGGATGGGCGGGTGGGGGCGGGTTAGTTTTTTAAACAAAACACAAGGGGGTTTTATGGAATTTTGCCTTTATTTTTTTGGTATAAAAGAAATAAGGCTTTTCTCTCAAGATATTTTTTTTTATTTGGGGGACAAAGTATATTCATTTCTACACTTTTCTGTATAAATTTTTGTCGTTACATTTACATATGAACTATTTAATTTTTTCAGATTACTCACTAGAACTTATTTTCAACCACAAAACTTATCAGAAAATGAATGCATGACTCTTTCTTTGATTCTAATATTGATCTTGAAGTTGACTAGCAAGGTTTGCAAATCTAATATATATTATCCATTTTTTGATGAATTTTTGAATTGAAAATGAAAGGTTCCAATGGATAACATGTGAGAATCGATAGTCCACATAGCAAAATTTAACAAAAAAAAAATGTATAGGAATGAAACAAATGGACATACTTTGGGGCCAAGGTGTTCTTTTCCTTTTTTGTTTTTTAATTAGGACAAAATTCCCTTCACCCCTAAAAATTTTAAATCTTCACACTATACTCCTAATAAATAACAAAACAAGAATGTCTCCCCTAAAATTAATAATTTTGTAGCACTTTGCCCAAAAATCAATTTTTAGGTAAAATTTTCGGTGGAATATCATCATGTATAGCTTGTAAAACATCGTAAAGCAAAGTTGTTAGGCTAAGGGGTCTTTCATTCTTCACTCCATTTGAGTTGTCAAACAACCAATGCATCAACATCCATGAGATCACGAATAAAAACCACTAGCTTTTTTCTCTGTTTGTTTTCTTTGAGCAATTTCACTCTCATATTCATAACATACGTTTGACAAAGTAATCTAGGAATTATCTGAATAGCTCTATTATCCATTGAAGGTTCAACACAAGCAAAGAAAGCACACTCATTCAGTTCCTAATGTTACACAAAAAATTTGAAACATCGGCTTTACTCTTGTCTTGTTATTTTTAGGAGGTACGGTGCAAAAATTTAAAAATTCCAAGGGGCCAAAGTGAATTTTGTCCTTTCAATTATTTTCTCTCTCTTTAAAAAAAATCTATTACAATCAATCAGTTGAATCAATAGAAATCAACTGATATTAAACTTTTAAAGTTTGTTCCTGTCTCACAAATACTATATTCATAAAGCCAAATATCCTTATATACTATTTTATATGTCACATCGACATTTTTCATTCATGGCTCCACTATAATCTTCCCAGTTGCATGGCCATCCATGATCTTAGCCCAAGCATCTTCACCTTTGCTCAAAGGAAATTTAGAGTCTATAATAGTCTTGAGCTTCCCTCCCTTCACTAAATCAACAAGATACTGCAAATTCTCACCTTTAGGAATCAAAAGCAAAGGCACCAATTGCTTCTTCGAAAAAGTGAGTTTCGTCACAGCGAAAGTCCACATCGCACTCGGCCCTGGTGTGATATCGATCACCTTTCCCTCCGGGCTCAGATTTGGCTCGAAAACTGACCAGGGCGTGGCCGGGGCACAGTGGACCACTGCGTCGTACTTTTTCCCAGATGGGCTCATCAGGGCCGCCCCTTCAGTAGTCTTGTAGTCGAGCACCTCATCCGCCCCGAGGCTCTTCACAAAGTTAAGATTGCGGGACCCACAAGTAGCAGTGACGTGCACGTTCGCCATCTTGGCGAGCTGGACAGCATAGTGGCCAACCCCACCGGAGGCGTTGGTGATGAGGATGTTTTTCTGCGGCCCACTCCCGTCGAGCTTGAGCCCGGCGGATTGGGTGAGGGCCATGTGGGCTGTGAGCCCCGCTATGGGAAGGCCTGCACCTTCGGGGGCTGATACTTCGGGAGGCCTGAGGACTGTCAAGCTTTCCTTGGCTACACCGTATTCTGATAAGCCGCCGCCTACCTGTTTCGATTAAGGTGATAACTTAGCAGTAATTATGACGCTCTTCCTTGTAACTATACAATTACACAAACATCCCTTCTTGGTTTCAGAATTACACATACCTCCCTTGTAACTTGTTCCCAACGTTCATTTACCCCTTTCTGTCGATTGATTATGTTGTCATGGTTAAATTATTCAAGCTTGAGTGAACTTTTCAAATTATTCTTGTATGTTTGGATGATGCCGTCCAAGTTCACTAATAAATCTTTTCAATATTGATTAACTTCGATGATCAAAAATGAGTATTTGTAAAAATGATAAAAAATGAGTATTTTTAAAACCAAGACGGGAAGCGTGTGTTGTTACACATAGTTACACGGGGTGTCAGTGCAATCGACCCGGTTTATGATCATACTGAAAGATGAATGTGACACAATACAAGTTAGAACACATAACAAATCAGACCAACCTGAATAACCTAGGGGCAATTTATTTCACCCAATAACGCAGAAGAGAGCAACCGAAATGATTGACGAAAAAATCCGGGGTGGGGGAGAAGGGGGAAAGAAACAACTTTAACACTTACAAAGGTATTCAGCATAGCAACAACTTTATCACCCGGTTTGAATTTTGTGACACCAGGTCCAACCTCCGATACCTCTCCTGCTACATCGCTAGCTGCTCCACAAAAACAAGAAAAGTTCCAAAAAAATGAAGGCAACCAACTCAAGCAAATCTCATGTAAAAGCCAAAACCAGAGTTGAAAGTTCCGGACATGCAGGGCCGAGTTGACATGTAACATTGCATGAGGTTATAAAAGAAAACATTAAAAGGGTGTTTGCAAAAACTTCTGCTTTTGGATGAGTTGAAATTGTAAGGAAAGTTGAAAAAAAAATTGAGCAATAAAAGTAGATGGTGTTTGGAAAAGAAGTGAAAAGTAAAAAGAAAAGTAGTTGGAGTGTTTGAAAAAAAAACAGAGTTGAGAAGTGCTTCACTCTGTGAGATAATAAACTTGCAAATAATTACGAAAATACCAAGAAGCGAAAAAAAGTGATTTATAGCTGCTTCCAACTTCTAATATTTTTCTACTAAAGAAAAAGTACAAGCTATTATACCAATCACTACTCCTTTGCTTAAAAATAGCAAAAAGAGCAAAAAGTACATTAAGTACTTTTTTTTAACTATTGCAAACGCCCCCTAAGGGCATGATAAAATTGTAACTAGTTCGGTATGATCATCTCTCCCGGAAAAAATAGAATAATTAACAAGAATTTTAGAAATAACTAACCATAAACCAAGAATTACATAGTTTTCGCTTGAAAAACTAAAGAAGAAACCATAAGTATTCTATCTGTCCAAGTTAAACCAATAAGTCAAAATCACAATCTCAAAAACCATCCTTCGAAAAATGCTCACCAGGTATAAACGGAAATCTCCGAGGGAGAAGGGGACGAAGCATGCCTTTCTGAATTTTCCAATCGACGGGATTTAAGCTTGTGGCTTCCAACTTTATTAGGACTTCGGCCTTACTCGGAGTAGGAACCGGAACTTCAACATGCTGCAAGAAAGTGATCATTTCGTTAACCAATTTTCAACTTGAATTCATGTAAACTTACTCATTTTGCGACACTATGGTTTATAAGTAAAGTATTTTTTGGCTAGCACACTTAGAAATGCACAAAAATTATGCATAGAACTCAAAAAACCATATCATCCTCCACTAATCAAAATGAAGACCGAATCTCAACTTTAACCGATACTATAAGCTCGTTTAGATGGGATTAAAAATGGTACTTCTTGAATAGTATTTTTTATAATAGAACTTTTTTTTCAAGCGAAATAGTTTTGCGTTTGGATACAGTAATTAAAAGTATTTTAAAATGCATTTTTATTTGAAACTACTCTATGATAGCTTCTAGAAAAAAAACCCTTTTTGATTTTTTCTCTAGCTTCTATTTTTTTTAAAAAGCTCATCGGAACATAATTTTTTTCTTAGGAATATTTTTTTTTTAAAAAAATTATTTTTTCTCTTGACGACAAAAAAAAAAAATCATCCAAATGAGCTCTAAAGCCGTTGTTCTCGTTAACCTTGCCAAACATAATCCAAAATTCCAAATATTCTGTGCACTAAAGGGTATTTACTATTTGCAAGAATTTCAGAAAAATCCCACAACGAGAATCAGAGTAAATATTATCTACTTTGGTTCTTTTGCCTTGCATAATTCTTTGTATGTTACTTACTTTTGTTCCGATTTCTCTACTGTGCTCCACTTGTTAGCCCAAGAAAATGAAGAAAAACAATCCTTGAAGTCAAACAATCAAAGATAACTTTTTTTTAGTCTTTATATATTTTATATATTTACATCCCATTTGTCACACTCAGCAGCGCCACAACTGGTTTTCAAGATACAGTAGTGATACACTGACCCAACCCACCCACCCACCCACCCACACATATATATATATATATATGTGTGTGTGTGTATCATTCAAACAACCAATTTACAGGACGAAGCACAAATCCCAGCGTCTATACAAACAGACTACACAAAGAAAACGCAATTTGACAATCAAATTAGGCCTAAAAAAATGCCAATTATTCAAGACTACTGGATTTTCAAAATCCCAACTCATTAATTACTAATTCAAAGTCCATCATTTTTCTGTTTCGAATAAAAAAGCCAAGAAATGAAATTTACCTTGAGCGAAGCAGGTCCGCCGCCATAACTGTCGTATTGAATAGCATGCATAAGCTTCGCCGCCATGCCCAATTCACGAAAAAAAAAACACAAGCTCTGATTTCGAACAATTGTAGAACAACAACAAATGATTTTACAAAGAAATCAAAATTATGATAAATGGTTTTTTTTTTTTTTGTGGGTTTTAATGTGTAGAAGGATTGTGAAGCTTCGAAAAGTGTGAGCATTAAAACCGCTGCGGCACAAACGAGAGAGATTTCTTGTCGTTTCGTTGTGGTTATAGATGGGAAATGACGATAATAGCCTCAGCTCATGCCTTGTTGGCCAATTCACAATCAACCCAATCATTTTCAACATTTCGTAGAACGTCATCCTATAGTTTTTTTTTTCCTTTTTTAATTATTATTTAATGTTTTTCCTCCAATAATTCTTTTTTTTTTTTTAATAAAAATTAGTACTATTATTGATAATAATTAGAAATGTCAATTAATAGAGCCGAATACAAAAAGAAAAAGAAACTAATTTCAATTTTATAAGATCTTACAAAAAATCAGAATTTTAATTCTTAAGATCTGATATAAAATCAGACCGCCTAACAATCACATAGGTGGCTTGTTTTGCAAATCATTTTTACAAAACGAAAATATAAATTGTTTAATTCCTTGCTAATAAAAAGACAATATTTAATATCAAACAGAGCATCATATTTCAAATCAACATTTCTCCAACTTTATTATTTATTCCAACTGAAGGCTTCCCGCAAATTTAAACGATATTTAAATAGCTTTCGAATAGCCAGCGAAACACGAATCCATAGCTTGTAAAAATATTGGGATCAACACATACAAAAATCACAAATATAATTACTAATGTGCTTAACTACATAATTGATATAAAATCCACCAAAAAGATTTGCATTTTTTTTTTATCACAAATCAACTAAAACAAATCCAAAAAAACAGAACCAAAATTTGTCAATAAACAAAATAGAAATCAAACTTGTCAATCGATAAGACAAAAAGTACAAAAATTTTGAAGAAATTTCCAACCAAACTTAACTTAAAAACACTCATATGAAAAGGTATTTTTTACCAAATTTTGTTTATATTTGATTCAACAACAAAAAAAAAAAAAAGATGGCTAGTGAAGTTTGATGAAAAATGCTCTTTATATAAGTATGTTTTGACGGAATATGGCTGAAAAATCCGTCAAAAGACTAATGCGTTATTAATTTATAACATAAAATGATCAACATCAGGCGATTTAAATCTAAAGAAGTTGTAATTCTAAACTTTGAGAACCGTATAAACTATTATTATTATTATTATTATTATTATTATTATTATTATTATTATGTTAAATGTCGTTATCTTTCACTTATTTGCTCCTCGTCGCAATATTATGACCATGTTTTGAAACAATGTATAACTTGATTGATCCGACAATAATTTTAAATGGAAGTTAAGATTATTACAAAATAAAAAAAAAACAGGGACATCCACTGAAAATCAACAATTATAAACTGCGCCTCTTTTTCGTCTAAAATGACAAAGTTTACAATTTACATACGTTCCAATGTCATATAAAATTATCAATGTTAGCAAAAAGTTTAAATTAATACATCTATGGCATGTTTTCTTATTGTGTTCTTTATATTTACATGCAATACACTTGATTAAATTTGACAAAAAATATTCATTTAAATGTTTGCGGAAATTAGAGATTTTCATATTAAAAAAAAAAACCCCTCCCATGTGAAGTTTGTAACCTAATAAGAGGGGCGAATTACACTGACTACTCCTGAGGTTTGGCTAATTTATGAAAAACCCCCTACTTTTTCAAAAATTACCAAAAACCCCCTAAGGTTTCAAAAATATTACAAACTTATTCAAATTTTCGAAAATACCCCTTTCCTTTTTTGGGTGATTTACACTGACGACCCTGAGATTTGATTAATTTACGAGAAACCCCCTATGGTTTCAAAAATTACCAAAATTCCCCCGAAGTTATACCAATATTACAACTAGCACCTATTTAGGTTGACTTATTAACAATATTAACTCTTTTTTTTCCCCTCTGTAATATTGTTATCATAAAATTTTCATATAATAGATTTGCAAAAAAATGTGATTATTTATTCAAATAAATATTCTGAATTTAATGCATTAAAGATATCTACCAACACATCAAGTATGTTATATTATCGCTAATACGGAATAAATTTTAAGAGAAATGAGTTAGAGTCCTCAAGCTAAATAAAATTTTCAAGAGCATTATTTAATTTCAATTTTTTATTTCAATCAATATTTATATTTCTCATTTCACATAATCATAATTTTTTTTCCAAATCTATTAAATTAAAATTTTATGATAACAATATTACAGAGGGGAAAAAAAAGAATTAATATTATTGATAAGTCAACCTAAGTAGGTGCTAGTTGTAATATTAGTATAACCTCAGGGGGGTTTTGATAATTTTTGAAACCACAGGGGGTTTCTCGTAAATTAGCCTAATCTCAGGGTGGTCAATGTAAATCACCAAAAAAAGGGTAAGGGGTATTTTCGAAAATTTGAATAAGTTTGTAATATTTTTGAAATCTTAGGGGGGTTTTGATAATTTTTGAAAAAATAAGAGGTTTTTCGTAAATCAGCCAAAACTCATGGGTGGTTAGTGTAATTTTTCCTAATAAGGGAGATTTTTGTTATTTCAAAAAAAAAGGGCAATTTTTAATTTCATTATTTCACAAAGGACACCCCCCTCCCCCACCCACCCCTAATAATAAATCCAAAACAATACACGTTTTTTAATTTAATCCCAAATTAATCTTGGAAAATATAATTGTTTTAAAGTTTTGTTCTTTCTTTTTTTTTTAGTATAATGGTGTTGGTGTTGGTACCGTACTAATAGCAATTCAATTCCCATTTAAAATAAATTAATGTATTAGACACACTCAATGTGTGCAGAATAAAAATGAACATAATTTGGTTAAATAGTTAAATTTAATGGTAGATAATAAGTGAATGGAAAAAAGAGGAGTAGTTAAAATGATATTTTAGGAATATTACAATTACACACGCCAAATAAAAAATCAATAGGCTCCAACTTCATATATATATATATAATAGGGATAATTACATCTATACCCCCTGAGGTTTGGTATAATTACCGATACACCCCCTGACATTTGACTATTTACAATTACACCCCCTATTCAAAGATTTAGTTTGAAACCCTTACGGTTTTATGGAAAAGACATTATTGCCCTTAAATATTTGAACAAAAAAAAAACCAAAAAATTTTTTTTTTTTAGTTGACAAAAATGCCCTCATTTTCTTTTCCTTTTCTCCTTTTTTCTTTTTTTTTTTTTTCCTTTTTCCTCTTTCCTCTCTTTTTTTCTTCTTCTCCTTTTTTCTTTTTCTTTTTCTCTTTTTTTTTTTTTTTTCCTTTTTCTCTTCTTCTTCGTCTCTTCAGCCGCCCAACCCATCCCCCATCTCCCCCATCCCGCCCTCCCCCGCCCGCCACCGCCGCCCAGCTCCTCCCCCGCCCAACCCATCACCCATCTCCCCCATCTCGCCCACCCCCGCCGGCAGCCGCCGCCCAGCTCCTCCCCAGCCGCCCAACCCAACCCCCATCTCCCCCATCCCGCCCGCCACCGCCGCCCAGCTCCTCCCCCGCCCAACCCAACACCCATCTCCCCCATCTCGCCCACCCCCGCCGGCCGCCGCCGCCCAGCTCCTCCCCAGCCGCCCAACCCAACCCCCATCTCCCCCATCCCGCCCACCCCAGCCTGCCTTGCCGCCCAGCTCCTCCCCCGCCCAACCCAACACCCATCTCCCCTATCTCGCCCACCCCCGCCAGCCGCCGCCGCCCAGCTCCTCCCCAGCCGCCCAACCCAACCCCCATCTCCCCCATCCCGCCACCCCCGCCTGCCGCCGCAGCCCAGCCCCTCCCCCACCAAACCCAACACCCATCTCCCCCATCCGCCCGGCTCCTCCGCCCAACCCAACCCAACACCCATTCGCCCGGCTCTTCTCTCTCTTTCTCTCTCTCGATTTATCTTGATTTAATAGAATTATTTGATTGTTTAATTTGTTGATTTTTTTCAAAACTTATATTTACACCCCTTCAAGTTCTTGAAAATTACATTTGCCCCCGCAAGGGTATTATGGTCATACAAAAAGTCAAAAAAATATGCCAATTAATTTCCCTCTCATTGAGGGTATTTTCGAAAGTTTACAAATATAAACTAACGTCTGCAGCCATAAACCCTAACGGCCACTAACGGAAGGGGTTATTTGTTAACGGCACTAACGTGGAGGGGGTGTAATTGTAAATAGTCAAATGTCAGGGGGTGTATCGGTAATTACACCAAACCTCAGGGGGTGTATATGTAATTATCCCTATATAATATAGATACATGTACGATTTAAATGGTAAATTATTTTTTCTTTAAAAGTGAATCTCACACACCACACACACACACATATATATATATTCTATATTCCAAAAAACGAAAGCAAGAATCACATAGAAAGATATTGACGTAAAATTTGCCCCTCCCAAAATAAAATTAGACACACTTTTGTTCTTGGGAGAATTACAGTTAGACCCCCTAAGTTTCGGTCAAATTACAGTTAGTTCCTTTTGGGTATGAAAAATTACACATACCTTCCTTGAGTTTTGGGTCCAGCTAACAGGTAGTGCATTCCAATTATTGATATAACGTGATTTGCTTGTGTAAGCAAAAAATTATAACAAAACTCCAATTTTATTATATTTCAAAAATTCAAACTTTTTTTGTATACAATAACACTTTTATTGGAATTGAGAATCGTTATTAAGAAAATGGACAAACTTATCATTTTATATTTAATTTAAATTGTCGGATTTTTTTTCTTATTATTTTCTTAACATTCAGATAAGATAACAAATTCATTTCATTATCTTTTCTTTTGATGTT
This sequence comes from Petrea volubilis, assembly GCA_026212405.1. Classification (NCBI taxonomy): domain Eukaryota; kingdom Viridiplantae; phylum Streptophyta; class Magnoliopsida; order Lamiales; family Verbenaceae; genus Petrea; species Petrea volubilis. Next base: position 1,580,036 of record CM047880.1, read on the forward strand.
AGCTGAACTCAAACTTCAAGAGAAAATGTGCTATTTTTCATACATGAAGGAGTCTATCTATAATTTGAAGTAACCTTAAGGAGTCTAATTGTAATTTTCCTTTTATTCTTTACACATTCTTCGAAACCGCTACCAAAATATATTACCCGAAATCGTAATCCCAAAACACTAAAAAAAAAAAAAAAAACAAAAAGAAAAAAGAAAAAATAAATAAAAAAGAGGTCCAACATATTCAATTTTGTTATATTTGATGGCCCAATTGAAGCCCAAAACTGGAAGCCCACTCCAACTCAACAAAAATGCCAAACAAACACCACCGGCCAACTCGCCGCCGTCCGCCGCCGCAATGTGCTCCCTTTTACCTCGTGCGGTCCGAACCTCCGCCCCCCGTCTCTCTCTCCGCCGCCTCTCCACCATCACCACTCTCTGCCACTCCACGCCGGCGCACCCAGCCGACCCCCCTCCAACCCCACCGCCAAAATCCCCAAATCCGCGGACCCGGACCCCGCTAGAGAAACAGTTCGAGACATGGCTCGAAGCCCTAAAGCCCGGATTCACTCACTCCGACGTCGACGAAGCCCTCCGGTCCCAGCCCGACCCGGACCTGGCCCTCGACATTTTCCGGTGGACGGCTCAGCAGCGCCACTACAAGCACAACAGCCTCACCTACCTCACCATGATCGAAATCGCCGTATCCGGTAAGCGTTACCGTGCCGCAGAGACTCTGATCGAAGAGGTCCTCGCTGGCGCGTGCCCTCCCAGCCTCCCGTTGTTTAACACCATGATCAAATTCTGTTGCGGCCGTAAATTCCTGTTTAATCGCGCGTTTGATATCTACAAGAAAATGCTCAAATCCGACGACGCAAGGCCGAATCTTGAGACTTATGCTCTACTTTTGAATTCTCTTTTGAGGAAATTTGATAAATTGAATGTGTGTTATGTGTATTTGCATCCTGTTAGATCATTATCCAAGCAAATGAAGGCCTCTGGGATAATCCCTGATACATTCGTGCTGAATATGATCATCAAAGCTTACTCGAAATGTCTTGAAATGGATGAGGCCATTCGGGTTTTTCGTGAAATGGGATTGTATCACTGTGAGCCGAATGCGTACACATATAGTTATTTGGTTAAAGGGATGTGTGAGAAGGGTAGAACGAATCAAGGGTTGGGGTTGTGTAAGGAGATGAGAGGAAAAGGGTTGGTGCCCAAGGGGAGCTGTTATTTGGTTTTGATTTGTAGTCTTGCAATGGAGAGGAGGTTTGAGGATGCGGTCGAGACAACATTTGACATGTTGGGGAATTCGATGTCGCCCGATTTGTTGACTTATAAAACGTTGTTGGAAGAGATGTGTCGGGATGGTAAGGGTAACGATGCCCTCAAGCTTCTTGAAAATTTGAGGAAGCGAGACAGTTTTATGAGTGAGAAGACTTACAATACTTTGTTGAATGGACTGCACTTTCTGAATTGAGATCTCTAAGTTGAGAAGATTCTTGCATGAACCAGGTTTTGGGCCTCATATATGCACCGGATGGTCCAGATTGTACCACATTGAGATCTCTAATGCTGCACACGTCTCATTTGCTTCACTAAGGTGGGGAATTTTGACTGTGCGTGAGTGTATAACCAACTGTACTTTAAATCATTGGATGAGAATATGGATGATAAAATAAAGTGAAATGCTGACTTCGTCATCCATGATCCAAAGGTTAACAATTCAGTTGGATGTACACACCTACTTGGATGGCATGACACAATTCTTGATTTTCTTGTTTATATGAGGCATAGCGGAGGACAATATCTTTATGGAGAAAGTGGACACAATACTCTTGCTCAAGACAGCACTCTTCTTTGAGTTATTCAAGTCTGTAATGCATTTTTGTAAACACTTGTGCTCTATAATACATATGTTTTTATTTTTATATGAATTAAGAAACAGAGAGAAATAGTGATACTTTTATTTTTCTTTGTGTGTGTGTGTGTGTGTGTGTTGTTTGTGTGTGTTTTTCACTTTCTTTATTGGGCGTAAATAGTGAGAATAATGCAAGTTCATAAATTAGATTTACGGCATGCTTTCTTAGCAGATGCTTATGGTTTGATATTGAACACTAGGTGCAAAAATCTCTCTTTCTCCTGCTCATCCTCCACTCCATCAGTGGACATCAATACAGACTACTAGGCTTAGTGATTGTGCTAGTGGTACTAGTACTTAAGTTAGACTAATAATTACTACTACCAAAAGTGGTGCATGAATTATCATCAGCTTTCCAACGCTGCAAGATTTGTGGGAGGCTCATTTGGACATCATCACCCCCAAAGCTACCTTTGTCATTCGGAGCTGGTGTCCACTGCTCGACCAGAGGGGACAACACGTTGACCCCGTGCTTCATGTCGGGCTGCTGGTGGGGCTCACGGTTCGTGCAGTGGCCCGCAAGCTCGACCACCTTCCAGATACCCTCAAAGGTCTCTTCATCCATGTTTGAGAGGAGGATGGGGTCCACTATAGCTTTCACGGCCTCTTTGTCTGATAGGAACTGCCGGAACCATGTCACCAGGTGGCTCTGTTCCTCTGGCAAAGAGTCATCTATGGCTTTCCGGCCTGTGATTATCTCCATCAGGATCACCCTGAAGGCGAAAACGTCAACCTTTGTGGTAACTCTTCCTGTGGCTGTTTGTATTTGAAATTGAAATATGTACATATTAGTTGATTGTGAATGATGATCAATCAGCATTATGAGGATGAAGTAGAGATGGTTATCAATAATATTCTCTGTATATATATATATATATATGTGATTCTAGGTTGTATCTTGTTTGCAATACATATGTAGCACACACAGACACACACTTTCAAGCAAATTCAAGCATCTCTGATTCACTATGGCTAAAACCTTTAACGGCAAATATTAGGTGACACTATTAAAAGTTAAACTAATATTACATAATAATCGACAATACCTTTTACTTTCATATTTATTAGGCGACAGTAAATTTTATTTTGTTGCAATATGTGATAATTGTGAAAATGATTGAATTGTGTCACTAATTATCTGTGTTGACAACTAAATCACATTTCTTATCATTTTCAAACTTGAAAAAATCCTTATTGATTTGTCACTTAGTATGCATGATGAATGACGACATTCGCATTGTTACTTCATAAAATATCACTAAATTTTCCTGTTCTTGTAGCTTTTCCACAAATGATGTTTCTGGAAATCTGATTGTGCTATTATTGAGGAAGCTCATATCTATCCTATAAATTTTAAAAGAGATATCATAAATGGATATATCAATTGATGCAGGAACCGCCACGTACCAGCATATTCTGGAGCAAGATAGCCAAAGGTTCCTGCTAACTGTGTTTCTACCGGGCAATTTCCATCCGGAGCAGATCTCACCAAGCCGAAATCAGACACCTTAGCCCTGAGATCATCTCCCAACAAAATATTCGATGGTTTCAAATCTCTATGGATAAAGCTCTGCTGCGCCAAGCCATGCAAATACTCGACTCCTCTGGCAACATCCAACGCTATAATTAACCGTTGGTTCCAGGACAGCGAGGAATGCCCCTTTTTTTTCCGATGGAACAAATGCTGTCCCAAACACCCTTGCGTCATACACTCATAAACCAGAAGCCTCTCGCTGCCATTCTCACAAATACCATGAAGAGACACCAAGTGTTTGTGCCTCACCTTCGTGAGCACCTCTATCTCAGCTTTGAACTCATTCAGTCCCTTATCTGTGACCATAGAGACTTCCATTCTCTTGACTGCAATTCTTGTCCCGTCCCGGAGCTGTCCCCTGTAGACGATCCCAATATGTTGTCTTCATCGAAGTTATTTGTTGCATCTCTGAGGATTTCTATCGGTATACTGATGTTTCCCACGTCACTGTGAGTAGCTCCACTCAAGCAGCTGCTAACATGAGGACTTGGGGTTTTCATATGTTTGAGCATCTGGCTTTCGCTGCTGGTATCTGAAGTGTCCCTCAACTTGCTGACCCATTTGTAGTCCTTGTTCAACCTGTACGAGCAGCGTCTGTAGATCAGAAACCCCACCTTGAGAACAACAAGGCTGATCACAACAAGAAGAACAGCTATCACCCAGGCAGAGAGAGATGACTTTTTCGAGCCTATTTTTGGACTGGGTAACACCCGTACATTGGAGTTTTTGTACCCGGGCGGAGAGCTGAGAGGCACGTCTCTCCCCATGAATGGATTACCGGAGAGTCTTACCTCGACAGAAGCAGGGAATACGGGTACTTTTCCAGAAATGCTGTTATTAGAGAGATCAAGAGTCTGCAGCTGCTTCATAGTGGTCAAACTCTGAGGTATGGTGCCCTCGAGTCTATTATCGTTTAACATTAAAGTTCTCAACTCAGTTAAATTGGCATAGGCGGGCGATATCATCCCGCTCCAGTTTTGCATTGAGAAATTTATTACAACCACACTTCCCTTACCGTCGCACGTTATGGATTTCCACCGGTGGCAAGGATTGTTGCCCCCCCAATTCTCTGTCAATGTCGTTGGATAGTTCATTGCTCCAGCAATTTCGAATAATATGGTGACTTGGTGATCACACGGGCCCGGTTTGGAGAGACAGAGTGGTTTGTAGCTCCAAAATTCACCTGAACACCCTGCCGGAAACTGGGCATCGGGTGCTGGAATTTATTGTTCTGCAAGGCTACGTTTTTGAGCTTTGGAAGCTTAGTGAGAGAGTCAGGAATCACCCCCGTCAGGGAATTGTCACGGAGCTGGATATCAGACAGTTCTTTACAGGCTGAAAGATCAGGAATCGGGTCTGAAAATCTGTTTGCATGAAGCCATACAACTGTCAAACTTGACATGGTTGCTGAAACATATATCGGGCCTGATAAACCCGTCCCCTGATTGTTGAGCCACAAATTTCGAATCCCGGAATTCGCAAATGACGCCAGCAATGGGCCCGTCAGGTTATTGTATGCAAGCCTGAGGCTCTCGAAATTCAGCAGGGACCCGAAAATGTCCGGGATTTCGGCGACGATATTCGACCGCTTGGCGGAGAAACTAGTGAGAGAAGTTGAGTCTTTCAGGGATTCAGGGATTCTCCAAGCTGGAAGATTGATGTTGTTGCTGATGCTAAATGATTGTTTGTTAAGCCCGATAAAAAGCCCTTCGGGATAGAATTGAAATTGTTATCGTCCAGATTGACTTCTTCGAGGGACTTGAGATTGGACAAAGCTGGTACGGACCCGGAAAGCTGGTTTCTTTGAAGGCTGAGGGGTTTCAGGCAGGAGAGCTGGTTTATCTCCGGTGGCAATTCGCCGGAGAGAGATTTTGAGGAGAGGTTAATGGAGGTGACTCTGCTCGAGGTGTCGCAATTGACCCCCTGCCATTTGCAGAAGTTGGAGGCTGACCAGCCCGGCGGGGATGGGCTGAGTGATTTGGCTATCTTGGCCATGACGTCGGCATCGGCGCCAGAGATCGGGTGGATGACCGTGGCGGAGATGAAGAATATTGTTAGGAGGAGAAAGAGATGATCATGCTTGTGCCTCTTTCTACGCATTTTTGTCGTCGTGGTGGTGCTGCTGGCGGCGGGATGGTTACTCCGGTGGTGGTGGACGGTGGGAATAGTGGTTCCTCTCCGCCTTTCCCCCGGCATGTGAGAGAAACGGGGAGAGGGAGGGAGAGAGAGAGAGAGAGAGAGAGAGAGAGAGAGAGAGAGAGAGAGAGGGGTTTGGAGGGAAAAACAAGATAAGCGGACGGGGAGGTAGTTTGTTGTCGTTGATCATGAAATCATGGGCTACATGGTTAAAAAATTTATTTGATTATACTCCATTCTATAGAAATAAATTTCCTATTAATGATCTAAATATTATTATAGATATTCTATCAAAAACAAAACATTAATATAGCTAAATATCCTATATATCAATATAAAATCTCGGAGTCTTACAATATCATGTTTAGTAATTTTTAGACGAATATTGGCTAACTATCATCATTTAAAAAAAAAAAAAAATAGAAATAGCATATGTGTATAAAAAGCTTATTTTGTAGTCAAAAGTATTTGCAACTATTTCTCATTTCCAATTCCAAAAAAAGTCTACACATATACGTCCACTATTATAATATTGATTGTTGATTTTTATTAATTATTTAGTTGATGGAATTTTAAATTAATAATATATATAATATCGCACCATAGTTGCAACACTCAAAAATAATTTTTTAGATGGCGTATGCATCTAATTTGATGTTTATTCCTTTTAAGAAACGAACTATTTTTTGTTTTTTTGGGATACAAGTTTTAAGAAGCGAACTTACAACCAATGTGCGTTTGATATTGTCTTTCAAAAAAGAATAATATTAATCAATAATATTGGTACACTCGATGTGCATCCATAATAAAAAAATTATATAATTTAATAACACATAAAAATTACTAAATTGAAAATTTGACAGTATCTGTACTATCAAAATATTTTTAATTATTTGTAATAAATTTTATGAAATTAGTGATAAATAAAAATAAAATAATTTAAAATTAAAAGATTAGATAACAATTACAAACAAAAAAAGTAAAATAAAAAATAATATTGAAAAGTATTAGGAGATGAAAATGGATAAAGAAGGGAGAGAGGGACCAAAAAAAACACAAGGGGAAGTAAAAAGGATTGTGTAAAGAGAGAGAGCGGAGGGAAAGTCAAAAAGAGAAAGAGAAAAAGGAAAAATGACAAATTCAAAATGACTCTCTTTTTATAAAACAGTATAGATAATAGATAGTAGATTACAATTGCAACAAAATCAAACTATACAACTAGAAGATTTTAATGTGTTTGAAATAATAATACCAAACTGTCGCGTTTTAGGGGGGGTGGGGAACTTTTGTGACTTCAATTTTGGATTTTATATATGATGATTGTAAATTCGTTGTCAAACTGTGAGGTATTGTCTCACACCTGAAGACAATGAAGTTTTGTTGTTTGATGAAAATATACCTCACAAGGCAAGACGGGGGAGCTTGCTTATAAGGTTGATTAGTCCTTTGACTTCCTTACAATGTAGGACAAAAAATTGTATCATCAATATATACACACACACACACACACATATATATATATATATATATTACATGCATGCTTCAAATTATGATATATACCATATCTTAATACATTTTTTTCAAAGAGATTAAAAGGATAATATAATTTAAATTATTTGGTATATAGATAAGATCTAAAATTGGATTAATATAAAATTCTAACCAAAATGGGCCATGAAGATAGATATTACATGTGAGTGGGTAAAAATTGGGAAAAACGTGAAATTCGTCCGGTAAAGTTACCATTTTTTAAATTGGGTTTCGTATAATTTGCATACTCAAATTTTATTCCATATTATATGAAATTTCTCAACTTATGTTTCACGAGATACTTTTTGTTAAATATATGATGAAATGGCAAGTAATATCCATTTGGCTATTAAAAGGGATCAAAAATTAATGGATTAACTATATTTTTACCCCTTTTACACTTGATATCTACGGAAAAAACCATACACACAAGAGATTGATAGGAAAAAAAACCCTTATCAAATTCAAAAGGATTTCATAATTAGAAAATTAACTAATTAATTTATATAACTAATATAGACAACAAATAAGAAAATAAAAGTTGTACGTTGTAAAATTTATATAAAAAATATATTATATAAATTCAATTGATTTTTTCAAATATTATTCAACCTACTTAAACTTATAAGAAACTAATAAAAAATTTTAAAAAAATTAATACATGAAAAATTATATATAAAAAATAAATATTATACAAAATGTATGATGTGGGTCTTTTTTGGTAAGACCACATGGCGAAACTTCGTGGCTTCGGTGATGTGTGTTGGCGGCTCACCTATCAATGAGGAAGGAGTAAATGTCAAACAAGCCGATTTTGCCCCAATGAAGGCTCTTCGATGCTGAAGTTAGCAAATCAACCTATTTGAGGTAAGTAAGAAGAAGATGAATAGTGTTCTCTATTTTAGTTGAGTGTATGTTCCAGTTGGAGAAGCATTACCTTCCTTTGGAGCTTAGGAGCCTTTTTTTTTATATAAGTGCGGCCTTGATGCGACACAATTGATGGGGGTTGGTCACTTTGACTAACACATGCTTTTTATACCCCCTACTTCATTAATGGGACTCGACCTTTTGCATTAAATGCAAATCGTGGGCATTTAATATTAGGAATTACATTTATAGGGAGTATTAATAGCACCTGGGACTAAGAGAGACATGACGTCTTGTCGGAGCGTGTATAATAGCTGCAAACTTCCAAGTCTGTCAGAGTAGCTGGGTCCCCCAACTAGCACTCAAAAGCCTCTTACTCCCTAAGGATGGCATTCGAACCCTCTTCGAGGGCATTTTCCTCTGATAGTTGTGCTTGGGTAATAGAGTCATTCTCTTGGGTTAGATCCTACTCTAAAACCTCATTTCATACACTTCAACCTTATTTCGAGGACAACCCATGACATTGAGGGTATTGATCCTTATACTCGCCCTTTCTGAGATAGCTACGTGTCCACCTTCGAGTTCAGCCGGCACACCGAGGGCATTAGACCTCCTACTTGGCATTATCCCACTTGTGGGAAGATGATGTGGCTTTTGAGGGAGACTACCACTGCATTTGGCAGAGAAAAGAAAATAGAGAGGAAAAACAATGAAATGAAAGAAAATTGATTGATTTTAATTTTCCACGGATATATTTGGTTGAAAAGGAAATAGATGAAAGGAAAATGGAATTCTACTTATTTTCTCTTGTTTATTTGAATGGAAAAGTGGAAGGAAATAAAATGATTTCTGTACTAAATACAACTATATCCTTATATCTTTATAAATCATAATAATATTATGAATTCATGTATTAAAATAAATTAATAAAATTAAAATAAATAAATACAATATAAATAAAATATATAAATTAATATAATGAAATATTTGTTTACATTGTGTCAAATGACAACTACAGTCTTTATAATTATAAATATAATTAAGTTATAAATATAATTATGTCGTAGATAATTTAATGAAAATAAAATAAATAAATATGTGAAATATATTTTTAACGTATTATACGAATGAACACGTCATATTTGCTATTTAAAAAATGGAAGGATCTATGCTAATAGAAGATGTAATATTATTTAAACACCTAGTTCTACATATGAGCAATTTTGAAAATGTTATTTTATAAAGATCCTTGTGTTATTTTTCGCTCCTTTTCTGTTCGATTTTGGGTGGAAAAAAAAAAATAGTGGGCCCCATACTTATTTTTTTCATCTTCAATTTCTTTCTTTTCCTTTTCCTCTTACAACCAAACAAAGGAAAATATATATTTTCCTTCTAACTTCCTTCCTTCCCCTCGCTTCCTCCCATTTTCCACCCTACCAAACGAAGCTTATGTCACATCAATGTTATTTATATATATATATACATATGAAAAAAATAAAAATAAGGTAAAATTACACTTTTAGTCCTATAACTTAGGCCTCTAGCACATTTGGTCCTGTATTTTCGCCTTTTACACATTTAGTCCCATATATTTTCAATTTTTGACACATTTGGTCCTGGGATAACAAATTTAGTCTTGATCCCCTACAAATATGGTCCTGGACTAATGAATATAGTCCTTTATGTTTGCACTTTTAGTCCTCCCTCATTTGTCTAGCCAAATTAATGATTTTTCAGCTACTTTTCTTTTACACATTTAGTCCCATGAGTTGAAATTTGTGTCATTGTATTGTAATAAGTGGTCTAAAGAAGTTACTAATTTAGCCAAAAAAGCCTTAATTAAATTAGCTATACTCAATCTCATGGGGGGTGTACTATTATGGTAGTTGATTTTGTGGATTGAAGATATTTATTTTGTATTTACTTTTCTCTCCCTAGTTGTCCAATCAAAATTACCAATGCTGCCCTTAAAAAATATATGCCACTAACTCCTGCACATGGTTCTAGGTCATCCACTCTTCCCCCAAATTCCTAAATTGCAAGAACACAAAACATAGCTTTTGCCTGCCATTATCTTTTTCCTCCACAGTAGCACCAGATCGGATTTTTGTTGTTCGTCGCCTTGCAACAATGTCGTATTTTCTTCATTTGCATACGATTTGTTTCCCTTCCAGAAAAATAATTGAAGGCAACTACGATTAAATAAAAAATTCAAAAAGTTGTTGAAAAAAATAGAGTTTATTCCATATACTTATTCATGTTTTTTGTTGTAGTTTACCTTCTTTTTTTTCCTCGTATGTAATTCTCCTTCTTAATAATTTTTTGAAGAATTTATCACATGTTCTTGTTCCTGTTTTCTGCTACACTCGAATTTTTGTGTATTGTTATCGTATGTAATCCTGGTTCTTGTACCTATTTATGTTGTGGTAAATTCGCCCAAGCTTAGTCGTATTTCCATTCATATCACCGGAGCGAAGTTGTGTCTGGTAGAAAAGTCTCAGATGATAAGTTTGTAAATTCAGTTTGTAAATTAATCATATTTTTTTCTCTTTTTAGACTTCATATAAAAATTGTTGATGACGTTTTCTTTTATTTGGGTTTGATGAAAATGTCACTTGTTGTTATATATACAAACAAAAATAGGGACCAAGTTTTTATAGTTTCAACATTTAAATGAAGGGCATAATAGTACATTTTCTCTTAATACAATTCAAAATCATGAATCAAACTTGAACATCAGTCCATAATAAACACCAAATGGCTACACAATTTGACAAATCAAATTGGGAGCCCATATCCCAAAATGCGGCCCAATATCATAATCCACACTTATGGGAGTCGAATCCAATCCTTATAATCAAATGAAGCCAATTACCACATAATACACATGTTAATACACATTGTATTACCACATAATACATATGTCAATCCATTGGATGAACCATATTTGATTCATTATATTACCATGAAATAAAATCCCACAATCCATAAAGACATCTACTAAGTACATGGTTTTGAGCAATATTCAATCTCATGAGGGGGTGTGTTATTATAAGAGTTGAATTTAGTTGGTGGAAGATATTAATTACAGATTTACTTTTCTATCCTTCTTCCTCCATTCGTGTGGTCTACCTTTTCTTTCTAACTTCAAAATGAAGGGTAAATGGGACATTCCAATTCAATACGATCTAATATCATGAATTAAATTCGTGGATTAGTCCATAATATATACCTAAAACCTATATAAAGTGGCAAATCAAATTGGGAGTCCACTCCAAAAATATGGCCCAATACCACAAAATACATTTTTGGGAGTTGAATCCAATCCCCATAATCAAATGAAGCCAATAAAACACTTAATCAAATCAGTATCTCAAACAGACTAATCATTGTATTACATAGTAATATAATCAATCAAATGAAGCCTTGATTGATTATATTATAATGTAATACATAGAATAGTCTATTGCTTGCACCCAATTTGATTCGTAATATTAGTATGTATTGAACTTCCGAAATCTATGGGGACATGGATTGGCTCCATGCTTATGGGTTAGATTTAATCTTAGGGAGAGGTGTTATTAAGGGAGTTGGGTTTGGTGGTTAGAGTAGTTCTTGGTTGTAATTACTTTGTTGCCCTTCATTTCAAATGATAACAACTTCTCCTTGAAGGGTATAAAAGTACATTACCATATAATCCAATCCAAATTTATCAAACAAACTGCATTTACAGTTCACAATACATACCTACGTAATACTTTATATCCCCAATCAAACAAGTAGTCCAAAATCCACAATACGTCTTAATAACTCCAATGAAGTGTTTGATTGAAGCATTACTAGCATTATGGGTCATTGTAATACCTATTATTCTTGTTTGTTTGTGCGTGGGAGGTCTTATGAGCCGGACCGGCTTGAAATCCAAGCTGGATTAGAAATTCTGAAAATGGGCCTTTATGAAATTCTCCCAAGAGGTGCTTTTACTGGATTTCAGGTAAGCATTATAATTTAGAGCTGTAGATTTACTCTTTTGTCCTTACTTATGATTGTGAAATTACTTTCTTTGCCCCCTAGAAAAAATCTGCTCACTTACCCCAATGCGTATTAGAAACACTAGCAACTCTTTTCCCTCCCTCTTGACATTCCCGATTTAGTGTGAGTGCAGTAGCAGTTCTCAGCGAAGATGATGGCGGCTTGTTCTATCTTGCAAATCGGTTCGTCTTCAATTGTTTTTTTTTTTTCAAGAAATAGGTTTCGTGCTCTTAAGTTGAATTCATGTTTATGTATTTGTTGTTGTACAATTGTTTTTTTAGAAGTTTTGCTATTGTTCACTTTCCGGCCTAACTAGGGGCTGCTGAATCAATTTTTTTTTTTTTTTTGTTTTACAAGGCTGCTAAAGCCAACTGGTGTTAATAATATGTAAAGGATAGTATTATTCAACCATGATATGCTCCCAATTATTTGCACATCAAGTGTCTCGTGAAATCTTCTAGGAAAATCAATTAAAATAATCATAATTTCCAACTCCCAATTAAACTATTTATTTTCTGTGAATGATAAGATCTCCATATCAGATAATAAAGTTAGGCAATGTGATTGGGTTCTCATTTGTCAATAAATATTTATGTTAATAAGTTATTGATAAAAAGTTGTTCTGTTGGTTGCCTTTCAATGAAATATGATTTTGTTTGCCTTTGTCAAGATTTATGTTAATGAGTGATATTAGTTACATTATTGACATTAGTGGCATTAGTTATTTTTGTCCTTTTCTCCAGATTGTGTTGATATTTTGTGCTTTTCTCTACTTAGCGACATTAGTTATTCCAGATAGTGTGTTTTATGTTGCCATTCAATGATTTATTTAGATATTGATTTCAGTGGTGATGGACCAAATAGCATTCCTTCAAATATTGTTGGTTCTCTACATAAATTTTTATCAAGATATAGTGCTTATCCATGTCATGTGCCTTGCTCGAAGACACTATAGCGAAAATGCCTCTCGGAGGCATACAAGTCTCGGAAAGACTTGGAGCATTATAAACAAAGTACCAGATCAAATGAAATACCTTCGGGAAATCGTTAACATGAGCGATGTTACTTGTGTTAATCATTTAAGAATGGACCGCAATTGTTTTACTCGGCTTTGTGAGTTACTAGAGGTAGTTGGAGGTTTAGGCAACGATAAAATTGTAAGCGTGCCCGAGAAGGTTGCTATATTCTTATCTGTCCTTGCACACCACAAGAAGAATGTCATTGTTAAACAAGATTTTAAACGTTCTGGTCAAACTATAATTAAGTATTTCAAACAAGGCCTAAAAGCTTGACTTCGCGTTGCTCTGTTACTATGGGTTGAGCCACAACCGATTGACGACACATGTGTAACCGAGCCATGGAAACACTTCAAGGCGAGTGTTGCATTTTGTTTTCTTGGTGAACCATTAATTTTATTTTTTGTTCAAGTTTCTCTTTGTAATTGCCATGTTTATCACAACTAAGTGGTCTTTTTCCCACTATTGTAGGGGTGTTTGGGAGCATTAGACGGTACACACATCGAAGTAACTGTTCCGATGGGTCATCAAGGTAGATACCGAAATCGTAAAGGAGATTTGACTGTCAATGTCCTAGCCGTTTGTAACCCGTCTATGAATTACATCTACCTGCTAACGGGTTTGGAAGGTAGCGCAGCTGATAGTCGAGTTCTTAGGGATGCTGTCACTCGAGAGAAAGGATTGAAAGTCCGTATAGGTGTGCACTTTTTTTTGGGACTTGAGATTCACATGAAACTATCTTTTCTAAGTGTATTGAAATAACTTTGTTTTTTAATTTTTTTGGTAAATTGTATATGCATTATGTGATTGTTGATATTGATTTGTCACTTAATTGGTGGCGTTCAAATTATGAAATTGTATATGCATTATAAGTTGTGCAATAGCTGAATTGGTTTCATTGTTTTTGCTACAACATTTCAGGTAATTATTATTTATGTGACGGGGGTTGTATGAACTGTGAAGGTTTCTTGACGCCATACCGAAGCAGGAGATATCACCTTGACGAATGGGGCGCTGGCTCATCGGCACCTCGGACAGCAAGGGAGTATTTCAATATGAAGCACTGCAAGGTGAGAAATGTTATCGAGAGGTCTTTTACGGCCTTGAAAGGGAGATGGGCCATCCTTCGAAGCAAGAGCTTTTATCCCATTAAAATACAAAACGTAATAATATTGAGTTGTGCTCTATTGCATAACTATATCCATTTGAATATGAAAATAGACCCTTTGGAAGTGGAGCTAGATGATTTGGTGGTCCCATATGGTAACAACGACTGAACGCTATACATAGACGACATGGAAGTTACTCATACTTGGACTGGTTGGCGGGATATTTTAGCGAACGAGATGTATAGTCGTTGGAGGGGTTGAATGAATGGATTTCTTATTTTGTATGGGTTTGCCTTAAGCTAGCATTGGCACTATAATGTTAATCGACTTTTTAAATTGAATTCTTACATTGTGTCTCTTGTGTATTTTGGATGGTTGTTTATGAAGTACTTTAAGTTATGTTTATTGTGGTTGACCTTGCAAGTGTTTCATGCTTGTGCGTTTATTTAATTAGTTTTGAAGTGGTTAAGATCTTGTTTGTTATTGTTTGTAAACTTGTTGAGATTTTTGCTTCTTAATGTTTGTCTAAATGAATTTTTTGGTTCATGCTCTTCTATATTGCATATTGCTTATGATAAATAATTGTACTACTTTTGTATTATTTTTTTTTGTTGGTTTAATAGTTTTTGAAGGGTTATTACATAACATTCTTCGCCTATTAACAACATTTGTAAAGCGTGCTTACGCATCTTTTTTTTTTTTTTTTTGCAGCTAGTAACTTGAAACATGTCGAAGAATACAACACCTTCTATGGCCACTAGCTGCGAAACTCACAGTTACTGCGCCATTACTGGTTACCGAAAGAGGAGGAAGCACTTCTTGTTGCTTTGGAGACTTTACGTGCAGAAGGGAGGAAGTTCGATGGCCACTTTTGTGGGGGCTATATGTCACGCTTAGAACAAATCGTGGGTGAAGCACTCCCAGGTTTCGGCATTTTAAGTCGGCACATAAAGTCAAAATTGCAGCTTTGGAAGTGACATTTACTTGCTATCGATGTTGTGATAGACCATACCGGTGGTGGGGGTGCTATTTTCGACCATGATACATGCAAGATCTTGGTCGTTTCTGAAGAAGTTTGGTCACAGCTATGCAAGGTAATTAAATATGCTAGTTGATATTTACTTGTGGCGAAAATTTGGTCTAGTTAGTATTTATATGTTCCAGACCCGATTTAGTAACTATGTTAATTTTTGTTTTTTTTTTATCAAACTAGAAACATCCTGATGTGAAATTGGTGAAAGGAAAAGCCCAGCCCCTTTACCATCGTTGGTCCTACATTTTTGGGAATGACCGGGCTGATGGGCATCAATCTATGGATGCTACCGATGTTGTGCAGGACTCGTTCGAGGAACACGTTGCTCCAACAACAGATCACATTGTAAGTCTGGAGGAGACTGACGACAACATTAATGTAGAGATGGAGAGCACACCAACACAACAATGTTCATCCACATCTACTGCTAGCGGCTCGAAGAGGGTGGCGTCAGATTGTGGAGGTAAACACAAGAAAGGTCCAGATGGTTTGCCGAAGTTTGAAGCTACTGTTGAGGCATACTTGGAGAAAACTACTCTATCACTTGGTTTGTTAGTGGATAAGCTCAACAATGTCACATGTGTCACTACCAACAGTATTATACCTGACCCAATTGACAAAGAAAGTGCTATGCGTCGTTCCTTGTATGAGGCTGTATCGGAGCTAAGTGGTTTATCTATGGAAGAGCGTGTCGATGCCGTTCGCTGTCTTGGTTATAGCAAGACCGATTTGGACTTGTTTTGGGGGATGACTATCGAGGCAAGGGAGCGTTTTTGCCATCTCCTAATTTGTGACACCGCCTCTTCTCCTTAGTTATCTTGTATGGTTGTGTATGTTGGGAGCTTCAAACTTAATCATGCTTCAAACAATCAATATGATGGTGTGTATGTTGTTAGAGTAACTGGGTATTTTGATATTACATTTTGGATGCAGTGGTCATTGTAAGTTAACACTTGATTACTGTGAGTTAGCCTTTTGATTACTATTATATTGATGTAGTGACCATTGCAAACTATTGTCTTGTTTGTGAGAAATATGTGTATAGTTATCTTTTGATAATCAGGAATTGTCTACAGGGTTGAGTTGTATGAATTGTCACCAAGATCATCTAAAGATGCTAAGGTTGATCATATATATCCACTTTGTGAAAATTTTTCGGGGTAGAGGAAATAAAATGTATGTTTTGCCTGCCATTTTCCTCTTCAAGAAACACAAATTAGGGCCTCAGATTTATTTGTGCAGGGAAAGACGGAGACATCATTTTGAACAAATTTCACCCAATCTTCCACTTAAAGCAAGCTATATGAAGGGGTAATTTGGTAAAATGCTATTCTATAAGAAATTCAACTACTAATTATCAAACACAGCATTGATAATGCAATTAGCCAGAAATCCAATTAATTTGATACCAAACAAGCTTATGAAATTCCACAAGTATGGGATCCACCCATATAAAGGATTTAAGGCGTTTTTGTTTTGTGGTATGAGAGTATGATATTTAAAGTATGTATAGATGATGTGGTAGTTAGAATAGTGAATTATTGATGTTTGAATTAGGGTAATATGTAGTATATATTGTATCTATTTATCTCTTTTGACATGTTTGATTTGGGGTATGATTCTTGTTCTTAGTATCCATTACCGAAAATACCCTCATAGTTTTTTAAATCAGGTTTATATTATGAGTTGTCGTCTATTTGTGTTGTGCTTCTTCTCCTCTTCCTCCTTCCTCCTTTTTTTTTAAATTTAGTTTTTGTATTGTCTATTTCTAATTTAGTTTATATTTTTAAATTTAATTATCATATGTTCATTTAAACTTTATTTTGTTTTCCTTTAATTTAATTTCACTCCTTTTCTACCTTTTAACTTATTTTATGTTTTGTGTTGTTTGCAATTTGATTTCCTTTTTTTTCCAATTCAACTTTCATTTTCTAAGTTAATTTCAATTTCCTAATTTAATTTTATGTTTTGATTTAAATTATGTTTTCTATTTTTTATTTTGTATTTTTAATTTGTTTTTCTGTTTGTTGTGGTTTTTGATTTAATATTTGTCTTGTTCTGGTTTTTGATTTAATTTTTATTTTGTTATGGCTTTTATTTAATTTAATTTATCTTTTGTTTTGTATTGTTTTGTGTTTTTTTTTTTATTTCTGTTTCCCTTAATTTAATCTGTATTTCAAATTTTTCTTTCTGTTCTAATTTGCTTCTAATTTAGTTTTTTGAGAGTTAATTTAATTTATTTTCTAATTTAATCTTCTATATTTTGGATTGGTTTTTAATTTAATTTATGCTTTCTTTTGTTTATGATTTAGATTACATTTTAAACTTTATTTTCTCTTATTAGTATAATTTCTATTTAATTTAACTTTGTATTTTATTTTGATTTCTGATCTAATATTTATATTTTTGATTGTTTTCTACGTTTTGGTTTCTATGTTTTAATGTTTTGCACTGTATATCTTTTTTTTTTATTTTTTTTTTCTTAATTATGTTTTCGCATTCGTGTTTTGTTGCTTGTTTCTTGCCTTAAATTAACAAAAATACCTATGTTCATAGTATGCAAATATTATCTCATTGCAAAGCTAGGGAAGTGACGTTTTTTGTTGTTGCAATTTCTTTGGGAGGAGATGGGATATGATGAGACAGTGTCCAGGGCAATAATTGAGGCAACGTGATAACTGATAAAGTGACTAGCACTGTTGGGGGTTAATTTTGTGAATTCACAATGAATCTTCATTAATACCAACACTTCAACCTCAATCTCACCCCAAGGGGTGAGATTGCTAGATCCAATAATATCATGTATTACACCGGGCTTCAGTGGAGTTAGGGGAGGCCCATACTTTTCAGTATTACAAATCAAATGGGTATAACATGTGACTCAAATGTGGTATTATGCTATATTACAACAAAACAAAAATGCCCTTGTTTTGGTATTATACAATGTAATATACTTGATCAGCCACATTCGCACCTTTTTGTTTGGCAATATTTATCAATATGGGCCTACCCCAACGCCCCTCGAGCCCGCAATATTACCATGTAATATTGGATCTGCCAGGGTGAGACTGGCCTGTGAAGTTTGGTATTATTCAATATTGGCTTCATTTGATTACGGCATCTGGGTTGGACACAGTTCAGTATTGTTGGGAAGTGTTTGATTAGAGATTATGATCGTAAATAGCAGTGTTCCTGACCTCGTAAAACCCTCGCGAAACTCTCTAGAACTCTCTCTCACTAAGCGCCTCTCTCTCTCCGTCTCTGTCTCTCTCTCTCTCTCTCTCTCTCTTCTTCCACGCACCAAATCTTGCGCACCTACCCGCATTCACTCAATCTTCGCCCTAGCACGATCGCTGAGGCATCATTCTTTAGCAGTATCTTGAGCTAGAAATGGAGGACGATTTCGAGATTCCGCCGGCGGAGGGCATGGATGAGGACATGGATCTGCCGGAGGGGAGCAACTACATGAAGGTCGGAGAGGAGAAGGAGATCGGCAAGCAAGGCTTGAAGAAGAAGCTCGTTAAGGAAGGTGAAGGGTGGGATACTCCCGATAATGGCGACGAAGTACAAGGTGAATAATTTGTGATTTAATGTTTCAATTTCGTTCCTTTTTTTTTTCTCTCAGTTATGGCGTGATCTTAATTTTGATTATCTGGGTTGTGTTGGATTGTTGATTGGGAGTTTAACAATTTTGTTTGGGGAATGAAAAATTGTCAGTTCATTATACTGGGACGTTGCTGGATGGAACCAAGTTTGACTCGAGTCGTGATAGAGGGGAGCCTTTCACGTTCACTCTCGGCCAAGGTTAGGATAACTTGTTTTGATTACGTTTTGCCTCGCTCTCTCTCTCTGCCCCTTGGCATTTCTTTGTACTGTTTAGATTGAAATCTTGAGTGCTTGAATGACTACGGCATGTTGTAATTTCGTAAGCGAAATGTTTATGATTAGATAATGCAGCTGGGTTTTTCTTGTGGTGAATTGTAAAGCTTTCCCCTTTCTGGAAATGTTGGATTGTCCTGGCTGTTGGGGTACAGCATCAGCAGGAACTTGTGTATTTAGAAATATTTAATAGTTCATTTAATACGTATGATTGTGTCCAGCTTACCTGAACTGGGGAAACCCAAAAGTTAGGTTTGTCCATCTTCATGGACATTGAAAGAGCTTGTCATGTCTGGTACTTCTGAGTGAAATAGTTACTGCTGGTGCATTTTATTGTCAACAATTTTATGCCTGAGACACCTTACTTTTGAACAGGACAAGTCATCAAGGGATGGGATGAAGGCATCAAAACAATGAAAAAGGGTGAAAATGCCGTTTTTACCATACCACCGGAGTTGGCATATGGTGAATCTGGCTCTCCTCCAACTATCCCGCCAAATGCCACTTTACAGTTTGATGTTGAATTGGTTTCCTGGGTAAGCGTTAAGGACATCTGCAAGAATGGTGGCATATTCAAAAAGATCATCAAGGAGGGAGAGCAATGGGAGAACCCTAAGGACCCTGATGAAGTGCTAGGTATGCAAGCATTTACCTTGCAAAGACACTAAGTTCATGTTGCATTAATTGTTGTTACTAACTGTAATATCTCCTGTAATCCAGTCAAGTATGAAGCAAAACTGGAAGATGGAACTGTTATTTCGAAGTCGGATGGAGTTGAATTCACTGTACAAGAAGGTATGTTTTTGAAAGATGATACAACTGAAGTAATAAATGATCGTGCTTCTCTTGAATTCTACTCACAAGAGGTTATGTCCAGGTCTGTTTTGTCCTGCTCTTGCCAAGGCTGTGAAGACAATGAAAAAGGGCGAAAAGGTCATTCTTACAGTCAAACCTCAATGTAAGAAGCAATGTACAACTTGCCGAGACTGTGAATTGTGAAATGGTTATATCTCCTAAGGAAATTTCTTATTTCTAGTCACTCCTTTTGATGTAGATGGGTTTGGTGAAAAGGGTAAGCCAGCCTCTGGCAATGAAGGAGCTATTCTACCCAATACTACGTTGATTATTGTTTTGGAGCTGGTATCGTGGAAGGCTGTTTCCAATGTAACAGATGACAAGAAAGTTGTCAAGAAGATACTGAAAGAAGGAGAGGGATATGAACGTCCAAATGAAGGAGCTGTTGTCAAACGTAGGCACTCGAACAGATTTCTGTGGGTTCTTTTCATTATTAGCTCTTAAACATTGTTGCCTGATTATATTGTTCCAATTTGTCCAGTGAAATTGACTGGAAAGCTGCAAGATGGCACTGTCTTTGTCAAGAAAGGCCATGGGGATAATGAAAATGATCTTTTTGAATTTAAAACAGATGAAGGTGCGCGTATATTTGATTCTTCCTGCATGAATATATGATTTGCACTTACATGTTCTTTGCCCCTGCATTTAAGCAGAGCAAGTTATTGAGGGTTTGGACAAGGCTGTTCTAACAATGAAGAAGGGAGAGGCAGCACTCTTGACAATAGCCCCAGAGTATGCGTTTGGTTCATCTGAGTCACCGCAAGAGTTGGCCAAAGTTCCTCCTAACTCAACTGTGTACTATGATGTTGAGCTTGTTTCTTTTGTCAAGGTTAGTTTATTCTATATAGCTTTATTATATTTATATGATTGAGTTTGGGCACAACTTATCAAATGTTTTACCTCATATTTCAGGACAAGGAATCTTGGGATATGAATACGGAAGAAAAAATTGAGGCTGCTGGTAAGAAAAAGGAAGAAGGTAACGCATTTTTCAAGGCTGGCAAATATGTGAGAGCCTCAAAGAGATACGAAAAGGTAAATATTTTTGGAAGGATTTGTCTGTGTTATCTGCAGTAGTAAATGTCTGTTGGTGATGGTGACTTATGATGAAGAATGTTCAACCAGGCTGCCAAGTATATTGAATACGACACTAATTTTAGTGATGAAGAAAACAAGCAGTCAAAAGCACTGAAGGTTGTTTGCAACTTGAACGATGCAGCATGCAAGTTGAAATTGAAAGACTATAAGCAGGCCGAGAAGCTTTGTACCAAGGTTTGATTAGCTTGGTTATTTTTTTTTCCTTTTGTGTCTTTTTCATGTTATGAAATTTGGTATAAACAGTTTTGATAAGCTAATCAGGAACTTGTATCTTGAAGGTGCTGGAACTTGAGAGTACAAATGTGAAGGCATTATATAGAAGAGCTCAAGCATACATGAACCTGGCGGATCTGGACTTGGCTGAATTGGATATCAAAAAGGCACTTGAGCTTGACCCAGATAACAGGTAATGCAAATTCGTGTTGTGTGTCATTACTCACGAAAGTTCTTCCACGCACTGGGTGTGAAAATACCAACAGGTGAGGATTAAGCCACATAAGAATTCCTAAATGTTGCAGTGTCTTACACTTGTTGCATGGAAGAATGTCCCTGTCCCTGAATAACACTAGCCTGTTCTTGATTCTACAATAACTCCAGGAGATTGATACCATGTATAAGATCAAGTGTTTAGAATAACTATCTTTGTTGTATTTTAAGTGAAATAAGCAAATTAACCCTTATGTTACTTTTATATTACTTTTTCCTGATTATAATATTTTTCTTTTTTCTGTTATTAGACAGTGAAATGAATATTTTGAAAATAGTCGAAAAATATGCATTTACATAGGAAAACTAATCAATACTTATAATTTATATTATCAAAAGTTTGAGCACACAGATGAAATGTGGTAATACAGCCAGTTCATATTATGTGATATGGTGCTAGGGAGGTGAAGCTTGGGTACAAAGCTCTCAAGGAGAAGGTGAAGGAATTCAACAAGAAGGACGCCAAGTTTTACGGCAACATGTTTGCCAAGATGAATAAGATGCAGCCATTCGACTCTAATGTAAGCCTTACCCTTTTCGCAAAATTTTTACTTTTGATGGTTATAGTAAAGTATAATCGAGACAGTATTCTTTTAATGGTATATTTCTATTTTGCAGAAAACAACCATTGACAGCAAGGCATAAAAGTAACCACTTTACTTCAGTTCTATTGCTTACTGAAGTCAATCTTCCTTCTATTTGTAGAACTATTTAATTCGTGGTCTCGCGTATGAAAAGAGCTGCGTTTGAGTTCTCTTGGATCTGCGATAAAATGGCTCTCCGATTTGAGTCTGTGTAAACCTGTCTAATTTATAGCCTTTCTAATGATCAGAGTTGATGTTTACGGTTTCTCTTTGATATGCATGTTTGTTTATATGCGCGTGCAATTCCCAGAATTTGTGTGCACTGGGTTTTTTGATTCACATATGCATCACACGATCAGGATTGTGGCTCATGTTTTTACTCGTTTGAAAAAAAAAAAAAATACATTTACTGACAAAGTGTTTCTGACCGTTGATGCATGTGTGATCTAAACCTGCAGTGTATGTAAGAATTTTCTAAGCTTGCCTATTGTTACCAGTGCAAATACGATGAAAGTGTGGGGTGATGTGCTTTGCCAATTTTTATGTTCACTTTATCTGCCGTGGTGAAAGTTCAACTGATTGTTTGGTGGGATTTGGAAAGTGTTATAAATGAACTACGCTTTACCCAATCATGCTTACTGAGATGATACAAGATACATAAATTTTGGGATGCATCAAGAGTGAGTAGGCTTACAGAACTTGTTTATTTTAGATGATATTGTTTGTGTGTGTGTGTGTGTGTTTCTTTTTTTGGTAGTAAGAAATAATTTGTACTTGTATAAAGATTTGAAAGTCTTGATATTATACTTTCTAGGGTTGTTCCAGGATTCGAGTTTGTTTGGATGGGAGTTTTTTTGGAGGAGAAGCATTTTATTTTTTGAAAAAAAAAAAAAAAAACCCTTTCAAATCAAAAGAGTTGGTTTTCGGCTTGATTTTTTTAATTAAGCTCATATTAGTCCACTAAAATATCAACAAAAAATTACAATCAAAAATGTGTGTTTATTTTTTTGTTCAAGAAGTTATTCAAAGTATTTTTAGAAGCATTTTTAATTATTGTATCCAAATATAATAGTGTTTAGTTTAAAAAAAAAGTCTATTGCGAAAAGCAGTGTTTGAGAAAGTATTTTTTTTTAAATTCATCCAAATAGACCTTTGGCAGTAGGTTAGTTATGTTATACTTATCTATTAAGTTAATACTCTTAAAGACTTCAATTGAAAACAAATTATTGTATATACAAGAGAACGAAATATGTAAAGCAAAACTTATATTCTTTATTTTTTTTAAAATTAAAATGAGGCTTTCAAACTAGGAGCGTTTAGGTACCATGAAATGTTGCTTTTGCAAATTTCGTTGGGGCCAAGCTAATTTGTTCTTCACAATTCCAGCAAGATATTAACAATTAGGGGTGAACATTCGGATCGAGTAAATCAGGTCTTGATCCAATCTAATCCAGTCTAAGTACTTCAGGATGGGTATTTCGGGTTAAAATTTGGGTTTGGTTCATCTTGAACAAGACTTGTTTTAAAGCGGGTTGGATTTTGAGTTTTATTATTCTAACTAAAGAACCTGGTCAAAAATTTCAAAAGAAAAAATAAATAAAAATTTATGATGAATTTAGGTTTTTTTAGAATTCTTGTCTTCACAAAAAATAGTTTTTACTTTTTATGATTCCACTCCTGTCAAGAGATAAGCTTTATTTTTAACAATCAGAGACTTTTCGTAGCAGTAGAGATCTCGGTTTTTCAATAGTCAAAATTTTAAATAGTCGGCCATACTT
The DNA here is from genome assembly GCA_026212405.1 of Petrea volubilis. Classification (NCBI taxonomy): domain Eukaryota; kingdom Viridiplantae; phylum Streptophyta; class Magnoliopsida; order Lamiales; family Verbenaceae; genus Petrea; species Petrea volubilis. The sequence goes on from CM047880.1 coordinate 1,603,885, forward strand.
CTCATTTTCCTGATAGTTTTAATTCTCACGTTCAAAATTGCACATTCTTTAAAGATCAATCATCAAATAATGAACTATTTTGATTTAAAATATTTAACTATTAGTTTTGAACTACTCAATCGGATTAAATTTGAACCCGATCTGGTAACCATATAGTTTGGGTAGGATTCAAATAGTAATTTAAATTGCCCGACATATTGGGTACTCAACCAGCAAAACTCAAACCCGTATACCCAACCCGACGCCTACCACTATTAATAAATTCTACTCCTCATATGGTCAGACGACGACTTATAATACCTCCAAATAGTTAGTAATTTTTATATTTTTCATCAAGTTGGAACTTGGGTGCCTGAAATTGAAATAATGAAATCAAATACTAAATCATCATGATTGTGGTAAAACAACATATATTAAGATAAAAAGAAAATCCAAAACCGAGCGTGTTCTTGTAATTTTCGAATCGAATTGGGGCCAAATAATTTTTATGTGTAAGCTCGCGAATCCGCTTGCAAGCCTTGAAACCTTAATTTTATGTATAATATATATAATCATAAATAATAGATGACCAGTACTCCCGTGGGTTTTCAGAATCGAGCTATAAGTTGAAGAAACCCTACCATTACCTGGTCGAGCCGTTCCATTCTCTGCTTCAGGAAGTTGATTTGCGCTGCTGAGCTGATCTTCTGCTCTGGTATGTTTTGGACTAGTTAGGGTTTTGCGCAATTTTGTACAACTAAATTTCTTGTGGAATTCAAAGCGGGGCCTTCGAATTCTCATTTTGAGTAATTTGAACTGGGAAATCTATTCAATTTTCAATTCCAAGTTCCTCAATGCTTGTAAATGGTGTCAGCTTAAACTTGTTTAATTTCAATTCTTCGTTTTTCCTTTGCCTTTGTGTGTGTGTGTGTGGGATCGAGTGAGGAGAATTGATAGCAAAAGCCTCGAAAATTAAAATACGACAACCACCCCCCCCCCCCCCCCCCCTTCTTCTTTTGGCCCAGACAATATGCACCTTAAATACTTCTCAAATGTGGTTGATTGTCACTGGAAACATTGATGAAAATCTCTTCTTGCTATAATTGCACAAACATTCACTTCACCTTTTACTTGAAGGCCAAACATAAAGAATTTTTGTTTAGTTATATATATTCTTTTTTTTTTTCCTTGTTTCCACCACAAATCATTGGCAAATAAAGTCTATAAAAGATGATAACCCCTTGAAGTATAAACACCATTACATGGTGTATGCAGGCTTTAGCTTTTGATAACTTAAAGAAATTGTACATATCTTTACCTTTAGATGCATTCAACAAATTCTTTTTCTGGGTGCTGAATTTGACTCTCAATAAGCAACCTGGTAGCGTGAATTGTCTTCATTATGGGTAAACCTGATATTTAATAGTTAATACACATTTTTACATCTTGTTTCCTAATGTAACGGGGATGGAGTTATAAGTTTAAAATTTTACACGGCAACATATATATATATATGTGTGTGTGTGTGTGTGTGTGTGTGTGTGTGTGTGTGTGTGTGTGTGTCCAGATAAAATAATTCCTCAAAAATTCGTCTGGAGCAATACGATTTTAAAATTTAAATTGGTCTTTGTAAGATAAATTAATTAATCAATTAATCAATTTTTTTGAATGAATTTAGTGCTCACTTGATAAGTTCACCTCCCAAAACTTAAATAAGTCAAAGCCCTAGCCATCATGTTGGGGTATTTTACTGTATCTGAGATATCTAACTTATTTGAACCAACAAACAGTACAGAATTTTAAGCTTACAGCCATGGATGCCAATGGAGCGGCGGAAACGGCAGCAGATATCTGCCGGGAAATTTCTTCATTAGAGAAGGCCAAGGCAGAAATCGAGGACCGCCTTTCTGCGCTGAAAGCTCGGCTCAGTAGTTGTAGCTCTGAGGATGGAAGGGAGGAGAACAATTGCTCTGTGCCGGCACCAGCGGAAATGCTTTCCAGTGGCAAATTGTCCGCTGATATGATCTATAGATACAGCCGCCATCTGTTGCTCCCTTCATTCGGAGTTGAAGCGCAGGTCAATTTGTTAAAGTCATCAGTGTTGGTTGTTGGAGCTGGCGGTTTGGGCTCACCTGCTCTGCTGTATCTTGCGGCATGTGGTGTTGGTGTGTATCAATAACCTGATTATTGAAGTACTTGTTGTGCTGTAGTGATTAAGTTTTGGTTTGTGATGTTTTCCTTTAATTTTCCTTTTTATTGGAGTGGATCGATGATTGTTTCATGTTGATGGATGTTTTCAGGCCGGATTGGTATTGTTGATCATGATGTGGTGGAGCTTAACAATCTACACAGGCAGGTAAATGGGAAACGTAAAAACACAGTCTTAGTTGTTCTGTTGCTAATTTTGATGAGTATTCCTGAATGATACACTAGCTATATCTAGTCGAGGAAGTAGGAAATAAATGGAAATTAGGGAGATCTGGAGGAAAGTAATTCATTAGTTCGGTGATAGAAAGGAAGCCAGTGATGAATTACCGGAATGCTGTGAAGATGGAAATTTCGAAAAAAACCAACTTTTATATCCCAACTTAGTGTGCCAGTAAGAAAAATACTCAATTTCTTTTGATGATTATGCCATATCACCTATCACTATGTGTAATGGCATATGCCCGTAAATAGAAAGCGCTGCATGGCCATTTGTAAACAAGAAAAGCACCTGGGTTCTCATTTAGCGAGGGGTTCTAGCCTTTCTGATGTGGGTGGTATGATGTTGAATGCATGAAAGAATGGGATTCTTTCACTGCATCCTGATGTAAATTGGGTGAAATTGAAGTTTAGGAATTGAATCTAACATGAAATTGGCAGCAATGGTTTACACCAAATTCAAATTGTTGATAAAATTGTGCTTATGGGAGGTGAAAAGTTCATAATAGAATCTTATTAGAGCTGAAATTGGCCATAATAGCGTGTAGAAGATGCAAATTTGTGTGCGCTTTTTTGAGTTGACATGTTATCATTGTATTTGGACAACCACATCGAACAAATATTGGACAAGGCCTTCTGGTGATAAATTGTGAAATATATCCAGATGATACTTGGTTGGTTGCTTGTATATATACATGAAAGGTTAACCGATAAATTTCTTGGCCATTGAGATGAGATGAAGACAAAAATGGTGTATACAATGAAGATTCATATATTAACGTTTCAAAAGGAGTTGGTTGGTGGTGGTTTATTGACTCCAACAAAGAGGATGATTTTGGTGAAATTGTGGATTTTTGGCCCAATGTTATAAAAAGGACCTCTAGGAACCAGATATGAAAGTGGACTCATATTAATTTGCTTCAGAATGATGTTGGATTATTTCCATGAGATAGCTGATAACCGACTCAATGGCATACTAGATGAAATTAAATTAGTAGACCAAATGCTTTAATTTCTGGCTGTCGAATTTGTAAAACATATCAAAATGTTGTACCACATGCTTTCACTCATTTGTGAGATGATTTGAATTGGTATACAGCTTCATTAACTAGTTCTTGTCTTTACTTTCTAGATAATTCATACTGAAGCATATATTGGAAGACCAAAAGTAGAGTCAGCTGCTGCTGCATGTCGCGCGTATGCTACGGTTACAGTTTATTTATTTATTTAATTCGAAATATTACAGTTTTGTGTTACAATGTCATAATTTTATATCTTACTTATCTTAAAATTATTTCTTCAGGATTAACTCTACTGTCCAAATTGTAGAGCACAAGGAAGCATTCCGTACTTCAAATGCCTTGGAAATAATGCGAAAGTATGATATCCGTTCCCTATTTCGATTTCATCCTATAGCAGTTCACATTTGTAGTTGATAGTGCATGAAATTTAATATTTTGGGGTTGTTATATGTATTACAGGTATGACATTGTTGTAGATGCAACCGATAACGTACCTAGTCGTTACATGATCAATGATTGCTGTGTTGTGTTAGGAAAGGTGAGTTGTTTGCTTGATGTTCTTTTGAGATAATTAAGTGTACAGATAACTTGATATGAACCGATTGATATCCAGTCTTAAAATGTCTATTCACCTTTTGAACTTCTTAACATGTTACATCAAAGTATAATCACTGTTCAGTGTCAAGATGGCTAAGCTTTGCATTTGCTGATTAGAGTAAAATCTTACTGTTGCAGGCTACTCCAAGGACATTTAATTGAAAATTATTGCATCGTAATGTGAATTTCATTAAAATCCCTTTCTACTGACCATGCATCCGTTTATTCTTGCAGCCTCTAATTTCTGGAGCTGCGCTTGGATTAGAAGGACAGGTGTGCTGTTGGGGCTGCACATTACACATTTTTTACTAATGATATATCCATATCCTAAGCTATTAGTCATTAATTTCAACTTAAAATGCAACTTAGGCCGATCAGTGCTATTAATTTATCCATCCGATTTTACTTATGCAGCTCACTGTTTACAATTATAATGGAGGTCCTTGTTATCGATGCCTATTTCCGACTCCCCCACCTACAACAGCCTGTCAAAGATGTGCCGACAGTGGAGTTCTTGGAGTAGGTATATTGAACGTGTAACACTTCTACTGATTATTTTAGAATCAATTTGAATAATAAGAAATTACCTTAGTGTATGTAGTGAAATTATTCTTCTGTTTCCTCTTGCTAAATGTTCTAACTTCGGCTTAAGTTTGATTTTGATCATTTATTTAGCACCATGTTACAATTTATGAAACAATGTATTCCTTTGTCTTTCTCTGGCCTTCTTGTATTATCTATTATTTATTTATCTGTTTATTTCTGCATTTGAAATACAGTTCCAGGCGTTATTGGGTGTCTCCAGGCCCTAGAGGCCATAAAAGTTGCTGGTGCAGTTGGGGAACCACTTTCGGGGAGGATGCTACTGTTTGATGCCCTGTCTGGTCGAATTCGTGTTGTATGTATAGTATCTTGCTTGTGTTCTCCAGTATAATAGCTACTCTCTTTCTTTAACTTTCAGCGCAAATGGCATTTGAGTCCCTCAACAACTTAGCAACTTATACAACAGTTTATCTAACTATAAACCAAAGTTTTGTGTTGACTTCATTTTGCGTTAACATGGATTATCGATGATATTTAACTTTCTGATAAGGACAGTTAAGCATTAGCTGTCTCATCGAAATGTCACAGAATGTGAAAAACTAGATTTTCACACAATGTGTTATGTTCCACTTGTTTAATTATCGATTACTACAAAGGAAGATCTCATGTGTATTGTATTAGTTATTTTATGCCTCTCTCGACCTTTTTTCAATAATAAATTAATTTCTACTCGGTGCAAATACATCTTTCATTGTCCTGATTTTTTCGGCGCTACATGTCGTAGGTGAAAATCAGAGGGAGATCATTACAGTGTGAAGCCTGTGGAGAAAATGCAACATTGACGGAACAACAATTTCGTAATTTTGATTACGAAAAATTCACTGGGACTCCGCTATCCACGGTGAATATCTTCTTTGTTAATTATCTTTTCTCCAATTTGCTTTGTGTCTAAAATAACTTGCATATATTTTTATTGCAAAATTGATACTCTCACTCCCGATGTACATATATATATAATGATACAATTACTTGAGACGTCAACTGGGCTATAGGAAAGAGGCTTTGAACTCAGGACCTTAATGGCGCTAAGTTCAAACCCCCAACATTGGGCTATAGGCCAGTGGTGATGTACTTTTATTATTGGCAAACTCATTTCACACCTTCATTTTGGCCTGTATATTGCTCCATTCTTGATCTAATGAACATGTACCGCAAGATTTGTACGTTATCCGACATATTTGACCTGTCGAGCTCACTCAATATGTTGTTCGTATAACTATAATTGCAGTCTCCATTGAAGCTACAACTGCTACCACCAGAGGCTAGAATTACCAGCAAGGAGTACAACGAAAGAATCATGAAAGGCGATGCACACGTATTAATAGACGTGAGACCTGCCCACCACTACAAGATAGTCTCTCTCCCGAAATCGTTAAACATACCTTACGCAGGTTTGGAGGGAAGGCTATACGAAATATCTGCAGCATTGGATACGAGTCCGGGAGCTTCTTTATATGTAGTTTGCAGACGAGGCAATGATTCGCAGAGGGCTGTTCAGTATCTGCACAAGATGGGCTTTACTTCGGCTAAGGACATCATCGGGGGGCTCGAGTCATGGGCCCACGATGTCGACCCGAATTTTCCGACCTACTAAAGAGGTACTGTGTGGTGTTGATGTTGGGAAGAAAATTTTGCTGGGCATATGTACTAAGTTTTGAGATAGTATTTGATATTAATATGTGATGTTTTATATACCTTCACTATTGTAACATTATTATAACATGAATTTATTGCGGTAATACGAAGAAATAGCTTCTTCTAGTTTTCGTGGGTGCTGCAATTTGTAGTTTGTAGACCTATGTTTATAGATACAGTAAGCAATTAGTATCACTAAAGTTACTACTGATGTAAATAGTCTTATGATCCACAGACAACTCAAGAATTCACATTGATTACGTAGGACGCGTATCGGACACGATACTCTTTCTACTCATGTTTGACACGCTAATCGGTGTGTTCATAAATAAAAATAAAATGAAATAAATCTGACATTTTTGAATAGGGTATCTTTCAATATGTGTTCGACTCGCGAATTGGTGTGTTCATAATTAAAATAAAAATAAAATGAATCCGACACTTTTGAATAGCATGTTGAGCATGCTATCAACAATTTTGTCCAATGCAACTGGGTCACATGGAGTCATTTTTATATACCTTCATAAGTTTATGAAGAACGCAAAATTGATTATTATTATTATTATTATTATTTTCTGAAAGTACTTGAAAGAAAAAAAGTGCTGTTTCATCAAATAATTCATAAGAATATTTATACTTCTCATAAAAATCAAACTTTTCTTTTGTTTCCAAAATAGATAATTGAACCACATAAACACAATTTCAACATCATCATGTCATAGATATACTCTTTTTATTTTTTTGTTCTCATTATGTATGTACGGATCTGCTATACATATATGATTATATATATTATACGCACGTATCATATTAATATTAAAGTGATAAATTTTTTTTTATATAAACGATATCATATTGGAGATGCATCCTATCTTATCGTGTCCGTATCAACATATCCGTCTCTATACAACCAAGTGCAAAACTAACAAGAAACTAAACTATATCGTTCAAGAAAGGGCGGGCAAAAAGAGTATCCATCACTTGACCAAGGTCAAAAGTTGCATTGATTGGTTTAGATTATAAAGGAAAAAAGCAGGAAAGGTTGGAACCGATGCATTTAATTGGCAATCTGGGCCAAAGATCTCCAATTAGTTATGTGGGGTTATTTTCAAGCCTGTATTTTAATTTCTTCCACATTGGCTCATTGAGAATCATATTTTGCTACATATGCCTCAAATAAAGCTCATTATTATTATTTTCATAGTTGTATACATTTCTACTATGGCCTCAATTTAGATATTTATATATTTTTTAGATAAAAATTACATATGATTAGTAATAGAGTTTATTTCACTAATGCATTGGTGGGGTTTTGGTGACTAAAGTGAGCTTAGTTTCAATAAGTTTTGGCGAAAGGAACGTATGGTAACGTTTGAGTTTTCTTAGTTGGGGAAGGAACATTGTGTATCTTAACTTGACCTTTTATGATAATGTGAAATCCAATATCTAGAGTAGAAAATTAATCTTTATTCGAAATGATTCGTCCAATTTCACTATAATTACATCATGAGAAATTTTAGTTTGATCCAAGTTCGACCAAATCAGTATTAATCATAGGGGGAGTGAGTCATATAAGGTAGAGTGATCATTCGATTTCGAATTTTTTGTTACACAATAATGTTACACTAACCAATCAACATATCTATTGATTCTCCCTCTTTTAATACGATCAATATACATACCATGAATTGTTGAATATAATAAATAGCTCCCTCTTGTTTCGAAAATTATCAATACCCCCTTGACATATATCAACATTTACAAAAAATACACTACCATTAGTGAATTACAAAAAATGCTCTCGGTTAATTTCTCCTTCATTTTTTGAGGACCTAAATAACCTTATTTATTGTAAGGTTTTGAAATTTGAAGGGTGCTTATTGTAAGTTTTCGAATTACATAAGGGTATATTCGTAATATTTTTGAATAAAAAGGCATGCAAGCCGCACTTTCTAATGGTTTTTTTCTAGTGGGATTCCAAAGGGACTTGAGCTAACTGCAATGAGAAACGCATTTGTGAAGTCCATTTTGCAATAGAGCTGATAGTGGTGAAGGAATTGGACGGATGAATGTAAAGGGGGGTTACGATTTGATGTAGTTTTTATTCAATTAAATCCAAATGGATGGAGTATTGGCAAAATTTATTTAGGAGTTCTGATGCGCTTGAGGAGATAAAAAAATGGGTGTGCGACTTGACCATCTAGGTGGTGGTGATATAGCGAAGGCCTGGGGTATTACTTATATTCAAATTAAGAGGGGTTATGTGTAATTTTGCCTAAACTTAGGGGAAGTGAGGGTAATTCTTTCTTACAAGTATCTAGGGGCAAAAAAGGTATTTACAGTCTCTTTGTCTGATTTAACAATAAGGGGACAAAAGTCAAGAAGGTATTAGTGATATTCGAAACAAAAGGGAATTATTTGTAATTTTGTTTAAAATCAGGAAGATGAGAGCAATTATCCCTATAATAAAAGATATTTTACCATCGTATAACAGAAGATCGTAGCTAACATACATTTCTATTCTCGATTATATTTGTCAACACATCTATAATTATACATTTTCTTGCAAAATATTGTTGTGAAAACAACTAAAATAACATCAAACATTCAACACATCTATAATAATACATTTTCTTGCAAAATATTGTTGTGAAAACAACTAAAATAACATCAAACATTGCGTAAAGTTCATTCCCAATATTGTGACCCACAACTAATAATTACCAGAGGTGTGTTAGGGTGCATTCAATTACCTCTAACAATTTGACCACTCATCTTATTCTTGAAGAGACTTCACATAGACTTGAGAGATTTGGTGAATGTCCTAACAACTTTGCCAGATTGGGAACTTTTGCAGAAGGAAAAGGGCACCGCAACAAATGAATCAGAAAGTGGGATTAATAGATTTCCCTTTGTTGAGATGGTAAGATAGTGAACAGCATCCACAAAAACATTCAACAACTTGTAAAACATGATTGATAAGTCAAGTACTTGGCTTAAACAAATTATTATGACTCTGACCCCATGGCCCTCTCTCTCTCTCTCTCTCTCTCTCTCTAGAAAATAGTAATAATAAATTACATACAACTTCAGTTTTTGGGATTAATTGCACTCTGCTCTCTACGTATGAGATCGGGCGTCATCGCTTCCCACCTATATTTTTGTTCCCGGCCACTGCCTTTCACTGTTTGAGGCAGAATCTTAAATAATATTATGTCCATTTTATAGGGCAAAGTGCCATTGGTCACAAAGGTTGGGGCAAAGTACATGAAAGAAGATGTAATATTCCTTGAAATTTTGCCCAAAACATTGCAGGAGTTAGCTTGGACCAATTAACAAAAGGGGGGGGGGGGGGGGGGTGCGGGGATGTATTACAACACAATCACATGCATTGGTGCTAAGTGCAATCGACGCTAAAAATTGAATATGTCTTGTGATTTATCTTTCTTTAGTATCTATTATATATAAAGAGTTGAATTGTGCATTGTAGTTCTTCAGGCAAAATTCACGCTAACAAGTATTGAAATTAGGGCAAATTATAATTACACCTCTTGAGATATGGTATGATTACAAATTAGTTTCTCTTGTTTTAAAAATAACGAATACCCCATCGAGGTTTAGGATCTTATTGTAAACATTAATAAAGATATCCAAAAGAAAATTTCCTTATACTTAATCACCAAGGAATGTGTCTCATTAATCTTGACAAAATTCCTAAATCAATTTTGTTATTCCACCGGCCTTCGCAAAATAATTTCACTTTATATTAATTACCACAATTGCAATCAGACATCAATATCTATAATATGATGCCACCACTACCTTTTTTGGAAATCGACTTTATATATAACTTCTGCAACTTAGACTTGTCAAGAATATGGGAGAATCATCTCAAAACCTAGCAGAAAACAATAGAAATACAACTTTTAAGTATGTTCCGCTTTGATAAATGGTGAATTTTGTTAAACAGATGCATATCTCACGGGGGTATTTGTAAATTTTAAAGCTAAAGGGATTAAATTATAATTATATTATACCTCAAGGGGTGTAGATGAAATTTGCCCTTGAAATTAATGAACAAATATATCAAAAGAAATTTTATTAAATAAATATGACTTTGATCGTTCTAATTTCAATTACATACTGAAATATCTCGATTCTTGACTCCCTTCTTGTTATTTGTGTCATAGCTTTAAAAATATGTGTCTCCTTGAGGAAGTAGCTGAGAATTCAGCGACTTGATAGATTGGTGTATGAGAATTTAAATGAATTCGATAAAAGACAAAAGATCATACTGGTTTATTTCGCTTTTCGAATTGAAATTGAAAAATCATGTCGAAATTCAAGATTTTTTTTTTAAAAATTTTTTGTAATACAAAAAATGCATGATAAAATCTTAAAATCCTACTCAACTAACATTAGTTTTATTCATAATATTGCATAAATGCCCATCAAAAGTGAGTAAGATTAGAAAATCTTTTGTGGAAAATAAGAGGGCCCTAGTAAGGTGAATGGGGTTAATTGAAATAGGGACAAGTCGCTTAATTGTTGAGACCTACTCTAATTATTCATATCCTCACACAACCAAAGTAGTTCCCTTTTTACAATTAATAATCCTTATTTTTGATGGTTAATTAATAATCACATCTAACATTTTTAAGTATTGATAGGAAATTTTTCGCCTTGTCATTTTCACTCACATTGTTCTTGCTCATTTGGGGACCTCGAAAAAGTCTCTCTTCACTCATTTCTTTTACGAAAATATTATTATTTTTCTTTCATATTATCTATCGTTTTAGCATCTTATTTTTGTTTCAAAATATATGTTATTTTAAAAAAAAAAAACAATGCAGTTTTAATTTAAAAGAATTTTTGTCATAGTATTTACCCTCACATAAACGACAATAAAACACCACATAGCCTTCTAAATTATTGTACCACTGTTAAACTCTCCTTAATTTATATAAAAAAAAAATCTTAAACAACAAATAACAAATAATATGAAACGGAGGTAATAATACGGAAAAGAATTGTCAAATAACATAATAGAATATGCAAACTCTGTTCATGCTTGTTTGAATATTCTAACATCTTAAATACTTATCAAAAAAAAAATATATATATATATATATATATATATATAAGTTCTGACATTTTAAAGGTCATTTTATAGGGCGCATTTACTATGGCTAGAGATTTAAGGTATTGGCCGGTGGAATAGGATCATAAATATCACGTACTTATTATTATTATTATTATTATGGATCACTCGGGTGAATTACACAATATTTCTTAAAAACTTCACTATAAAAAGATAATAGAGTAATGTAAAAGTTTATGTGGTAATATAAGAATAGTCACGTTTAATAATATATATTAAGTGACATTATATTTTATTTCATCATAAATATATATATATATATATATATAAATTTAAGATTTTATTTTAATTTTCAAGTAAATGGTTTAAAAGTGATAGAATTTAGCATTTTAAGTTGTTACTATTTACAATTAGTGACAATCTAGCGGCAGATAAAATAAATGCCACTAAAATTTGTAAAAGGATTTTCTTCACCGCTAATTTCTCATTATAAGATTTACACACAATTTTGTTACTGTTAATTGAGTAAAAAAAATATTTTTTTTCCTGAGAAAAAAAAATGTATGTAATTAATGACAATTTTTATACGTAATGTCAAAAGTCTCGAGACTATTATTATATATACATTTACTTTTTCATTTTGCCAAATTTCATTTTTCCACATTTACAAGTTTCATTAGACAGCAAGGTTGAAAAAAATACCATTACAGGCATAATCTTGCAAAAATTGTATAATTATTTTCATTGCATAATTGTGTATTCTTTAATATTTATCCAGATAGGTCTAGTATCACTAAAACATTTCAGTTATAGAATAAGTTGTTATTCTTTAGAACTTTATATATATATAAAACAAAATATATGTTTTAAAAGAATTTTTTGGATAACTAATGTGTGGTGCAATCTTTTATCTTTTCTTGAGAAAAATGAATAACTATTTAACATAAAAGATTCTAATTTTCAAATGAAATATATTGACACTTTAAAAGTTCACGCATATATATTGTATCCGACATGTATCAAATATATATATATATATATATATGTATATTTTCCAAATCCAGGACCACAATAGTATTAGGTGTGAACTTCCACTGTTGAGCCACAAGCCCAATATATGACTGACAAGTATCAATTAGGACACTCTTACTAGGTGTCGAGTCAAACGCAACACTCCATAAATTTAGTTTAAAACAATCGTTGATATAGTACATAAATAGATATTTATAGATATACATATATTTTAAATTAATACTAAAATGATATATAAAGATATTTGTATTTACGTGCCATATCGATTATACATTTTATCATAAGATTTCTACAAATATCTTGTTTTTTGTGTTTGTATCGTATCGTGTTCGTGCAACAAAGATTCTCACCAAAAGGCATTTTCCCACACCCTCAAACTCGAATACTAATATAACCTTTTCGTGTTCATAATTTATTATCTGCAAATGAACTCATTTTGTCGTCACAAACTCATCGTAGCCAACTGGGTTTCTTGTACTTTCTATGAATAATTAAAAGTGTCCATAAATTTATGTAAGAATGGCAATTTAAAAGTAGAAAATATTTCTGAAAATCCAAATAAACCTGTAGCGTGGATGTTAATTTTACATTATAAAGTAAACTTTTCCGAACACTAATTTAATTGATTAAAAATATATAACATAAATACGTCAATATAGTAATTTATAACTTAAAACAATCATCACCGTCAAAAAAAAAAAAAAAAACTTAAAACAATCATGCCAACTTGCCAAATAGTTTATACTAATTTTAATATATATTGAAGTAAAAAGAAGTATTTAAAATGTTAATCTCATATATGCACATAAATATACAAAGTTATTTTTTACTAACATTGTAAAAAATACTACCATGAATGATTTTTTTTTGTCTTTTTTCTCCTTTTTTTTACAAAAATGGGTTCTTAATATTTTGAAGTTTCTCTGATCATTCAAATTAATTATATAAAGTCATATTTTATGTTTATTTTATTAAAATATTAAATTTCTCATCACATTTAAATAATTAATAAAGTATTTTTTATATTTCATAAACATTTAATTCGTCAATCTTAATCAAATTTTCTAGCTACGTCGCTGAATATACGTTGCAAGTAGGCAATAGACCTATCACTAACAAGAATCTTAACAAATCTTTTTTTGTTTGTACATTTAAACACTCATCATCACCATTTAAAATGTGCTTTTGATCATAAATGAATAATTTACTCAATCTTAAAAGAAGAAGATAAGAGAAGCTTTTGTTTCTGGTAACTAGCAACATCGCATACTCTATGTGTGTGCAAAATATAAAAAATATATATTTTAATTTGGTAGTTAATTTTTTTTTAGGATGAAAATATAAATATATTATTAAATTTCTTTAATAAGAATACTTTTTTAAGAATTATTTGAAATAATTTATTAAATTATAATAATTTAAAAATAAAATAATTATATGAAATAAAATTACATGATAAAGAATAAACACAAAAAGAAAAAAATACCAAATAATTGTAGTTAGAGAAAGTGGTTTGTTGGTTGAGAACATGGGTTTTTTAAATTGAATATAATATTACAATATTGACCTTTTTATTTACTTATTTATTGCGTGTGTTTACTAATTAAAAGGGTAAAATTGACACATCAAAATTTGGCATCCGAATTGAATTGATTTCATGTAAATTTTTAATTTTAGCCACAATTTTACATATCTCTATTTATTTCACATAAAATTGAAAGGCAAATTTTGTAAAATCGCATAAATAACCGCCATTTGTGAGACAAAAATGACTTTCTTTTTATAATAGTATAGATTAATAAAACAAATTTATCGATTCAGATCTTCAATTAAATAATTGTGCAGTATTTTTACTATACTCATCAAATACACATCGTATATATAGGCGGACGGCTGAATCAAGGAAACAGAAATTAAAAGTTATGAAACAAAAAAATATTTAAAATTTTTTGTCTCATCATAAATACCCATCAATACATGTTGTTTATATTGATGGATGTAGTAGAAGCTATTGCGAAATTGTGTAGCAGAAAATTCGAATTGAAATTTTACTGTCACTCCCACCTAAAAGTGTGCCTTAAATTATGGCTGTAGTTATTATCATTTTTGTATTTAGAAAGACTTTAAAAGAGAAGCAAACCCCACTCGTACAGCTGGTTGCAAAATAAGTAACAATCTAGCTAACCACATCAAAAGACAATTGATCAATGCAAAAATTGACCCAAACATATTCAAGTAACATTAAAAAGATTACAATCATGGATCTTACTACGATGTCTATTGATTGAAAATGAACCATGTGCAAGACGTGCCACACGGTGCCCACACGTTGCCTACTCGACGTGTCTTAGGAGAGCACGCTATCCTCTGATTCATGGAATAAGTAAAATAACGTTAAAAATAGTGGTATTTTACTTTCACATTAGGCTCTCATTCGTTAACGGAGTTAACCAGACAAATCGCTTCACCAACTAATAACGACCATGCACCACCACCTATAGAATCAAGAAAGATCTCTTAGTCATACATTTCTCATTTTTGACTAAGTAAATATGAATTTTTTTTTATGTAATTTCAGTTTTTGGCTCTATCACGGAATAAGTAAAATAACGTTAAAAGTAGGTGTATTTCACTTTTGCATTTCGGCTCTCATTCGTTAATGGAATTAACAAATCACTCTACCAACTAAGAACAGCCATACATCACCACCCATAGAGTCAGGAAAGAGTTCTCAGTCTTCCATTTCTCATTTTTGACTATGTAAATATGAAATTTTTTTATATAATTTCGGTGTTTGACTCTATACATAAATCGAACAATTTATATTATGCCACAATTTATATTTTGAAATTTATATATTTTTTTTCAAATAACTTAGAAAAGGTAGCATAATGTGAAACATTTGCTGCGGTTTGAGTTTATAAATATTGTGAATTCATTGATTGCTCGTAAGATATGTAGCACCTATGTTGTCAAACCATAGAGTTGTTGGTTCAGACAATTGAACTCCTTACTCTTTCAATAGTGAATGTAACCAGCTGACTTCTGTAGTAACATTTGCAGTTGTTTTGTATTCAGCTTCGGTCGATGAACGAGTCATGATAGAGCTAAAAGTTTAAACTATTAGAAAAGAGAGACGTTAAATATTTATTACTCCAACACACTCCCACGCGAACAGTCGAACTTCTTTTGTATCAAGCCTGGCATATGAAATTCTTTCTCATAAATTAATAAATATAAAATTCGAATACATGACCTCTTATACGGGGCCAAACCAAGCATATAAACAATTTTTCAGTAAACATTGTGCTACATGTCTTGTACAAGCATAGTAGCATTCTCAAAATTTGCATCAAAGTCGAAATCAAGACAGTATCAGAGTTAGAAATTTTCTAAACGGAGGTACATTTATTTTTTAACAAAATATAAGAAACTTTTTATTATTTGAAAGTGGAATTCTAAATTTGAAAAATAAAACATGCATATATAATGTAACTATATATGTATTCGGATTGACCTATTGTTCCTTCCAGCCTCCTTTGATTATGTTTATGGTCAAATTTTTAATTTTTACTCAGATTTTTGAGAGAACAATAGATATCACAATTTTTACGACATGAAGAATATAAGAATTTAAAAGGGTAACTTTTATTTTTTTTTATAAAAAAAATCCTCTAATTTATACATAAAACTTAGATCATAGAAAAGTGCCAAGGTGCCACCATTGAGTCCAATCCCCTAATCTATCCTTCTCTACTTGTACCAGAAGTTGAATTATTGGATTATACAATGGGTAATTTATAAATAATCCCTCAAAAAAAGAAAAAAAAAAAAGGTAGAACAAATAATAAGTAAAGTACAAGTTTATAAAATATAATAAAAATCAATTAACAAAAATAAAATCTTGGACTGTTTCTAAGATGCGAGCAATTCATCTGGCCTGGTCACCTTTCATGTTAGGATTTTGGTTTTGAACTGCATTAAAAAAATAATAATTACTTATCAATAATTGACAATAATTTTAATTAAATATAAAGATAAAATTTTTGTCACATAATTTTTCTCTTTTTTTTTTAATGTTGTTTTCGAGTATTATTCTATTGCAATTACCAGGAGAGTTGACAGGAATATTCTGGCCAAAACCCATCCGGACAATGCTACGTAAATCATCCTCGCCAAAAGCGTGGAACTAATACAAACTAAATAGAGTCAGAAATTTTAATTTAAAATTTTTTAATTTGGGGAGGCGCGAGAGATTGAATCCGTATGAAATCTGAAAGATTAATTTCGAGACGTAAGATTTGGGATTTTAATAAAACTATACGAATATATAATATTGTTCTATATAAACTTGAGAAAAGCATACCCATAGTCGGAAATTTTAATTTAAAGAGGCGAGACTGAGTTTTTACAAAATTTAAAAAAATATTTCAAGAGATAAAATTTCGAACTTCATAAATACAATTAGTCAGAAATTTTAATCTAAGAAAGCAAGATTGAATACTTACAAAATATGAAAAAAATTATTTTGAAAAAATTAAAATTTCAAATTTTAATATATTTATATTTAAGAAATACTGATCTATATAAATTTGAGGAGGCGAATGCTGACCGGAGAAAGAGAAGGCAATTGAGCTCCTAAATTGTGGCACAATGGGGCATCTAAAGGGGGAGGATCCACTGCACGTGGGCTCAATTGTCCTTTCGAAACATCGGTGCGATGGTTGGACATTGCTGCCGCTGAGGTGCACAGAGGGTACATATGATGTGGTGTTTGTTGGTACATCTAGAATGTTAAAATGGACCCGAATGTACCATATAAATATTTCTTGAATATGAAGAAATTAAAAACATAATTATTTGGAAATAAAATTAAATTTTACTCACATGCTTGGAGAGAAGATTTTCCATGTTGATATCCGGGCTTGGATTTATTGTGGCTAATTTCATTGATAGGAACTGTTTCAAAAAAAACAAAACGAAGTATAAAACATATAAATATGTTCAAATAATTGACACGAAAAATTCATGAAACAACGTCGATCAGATCATATCTTCTATTTTATATTTTACTATTTGAAGTGATTAACGACAAATCGAATTAGTAGGATATGAAAAATGTTACATTACACATACGTCGGTCGAAATTTTGTTACATTTTGCATGTAAATATTTTTTTTTATGGGTTAAAATGTAATTCAACCTTGTGGTTTTTAAGACTTAGCAAAAACTTACTATCAAAAAGAAAAAGGGGAGTCAAATAAGTTTGTCATATACCTTGTGAATGGTGTAACAATAATAGCACTTAAACCTTTTCTTTTAAGTAAATTTAAAATGCGACGCAATTCTTATCATTTAATGTATATAACAAAATTCTTGTCAAATACAAAACGGAACATAAAAAAAAGGTAAAATAAGTGCCTTAAAGCCAAAAGTGAAATGGAATTTAATTGGCGATTATCAAATTTACCTCGAATCTGTCGTTGTAACGACTCTACATAGTTTATGATCTCATCAAGCATCAATGCTTTTCCGGTTACCTAAAACACAAAACATTGATTAACTTAGCTCTTACCATGATTCAACAAAATTTCCTTTTTTTTCCTGAATTTTTGAATAAAAGAACCATGCAAACCTTATTGCAGCCTGGAACGAGGTCTTGGAGAAGTTTCATCCTCTGACTAATTTTTTCTCGCCGGACCTAAAAACGAAAAAAAAATACAAATAAAAACAAAATAAATAAAGAAGTACTTTTTTTGGATAAGTAAATAAAGAAGTACTTGAAAATTTAAAATAAATGCTAAAAAAATTAAATACTCTTTCGGCTAGACTGTGGCTATCAGTGGCTTGGCCCCTTCTTGCCCTCACATGAATGTAATCTTTTGGCGGCTCGGCTGGCTTTTGAGCCGGCTTTCTTTTATCATTTTCATCGTTAGAGCCTTTTTCATTTGTTGGCTTCAAAAGCTTGGCGTTTGCGCCATCGGCTCCAGCTCCAGCTCCGGCTCCGGCTCCTACAATCCCCTGGAATAGATGGTATTTTAACATTGTTTGGTTTCATTTTTTATAAAAATAATCCTTCAATTCCTATAAATTAAAATTCACACATTTCTTTTAGGTAATTTTTTTTACTAGATTTTAATAAAAATAAATTTAAAACAATGGTGGAGTCACAACCCATATGCCAGGGAATGCACTTAATTAGTAGTGGGCTACCGATAATATAAATAATTAAATTAAAAAAAATCAAGAAATATATGGAAGGACAAATGAAAAGTGCACTATAGAACAATCGGTACAGTCATTCAAATCTAATCCTATATATGTGAGTAATTTTAAAGTCAGGATATACGTGCACCCCTTAACTATATGTGACTCCTCCACTGACGTAAAATATAGATAAGCATGAAATTGAAGACTACAAGGGCAGCGATTGAACCTTTCACCTCCTTACATCCGTGTTGAATGATCAAACCAAAAAAAAAAATTTAAAAAACAGAAAACATTTAAATCAAAATTTGTCCCCCTCAAAATAAAAATCTATTCCTCAACTAAAATAATAATGTAAATAAAGTGTGAATAAATTTTAATTTTACATCTATATTACCTTAGGAGAATTCGATCCATCCGCCGCACAAACCATTTTTCTTTTTCTACAATTCAGCTTAAAAACAGGGGATTCTTCATTAAAATTGCAAACTGGCCCCAAATTTTTATTCAAATTCTTCTCAAGCCCCAATGGAGTTGCCCTGCCATTGAAGCTCCCAAAGCAAGAAAACTCGGCGGCCCTCGCCGGAAAACCATGATCGCCGGGAAATGAGGGCCGCTGCGGCTGCGGCTGCGGCGGTGGAGGGGGAGTGGCCAGGGGGGCTGCGTTTCCCAGAGTACCCATGTTTGTGTGATCGATATTTGAAGCACAGTGATAACAAGAATCGTTAATCGCCGCCGCGACGGTGGTGGCGGCGGCCGGGAAAGCGGTGGAGTGGTCGGCGGCGCCCAGCTTTCCGATCAACTCGCCGGCTGGTTCGAAATGTGGGTACTGATGATCTAAGAAAGATGGGTCTGCGTTGCAGATTAATGGGATATCAGCATTCACAGAGTACTCTTTATCCATAATCAAGATCAAAAAAAAATTAAAAATCCTATTTTTTTTTTTTAATTGAATTGAGGAGGAATGTTGATCAATGACACACACACACATATATATGTATGTATGTATGTATGTGTATACAAGTGAGGACTTGTAAGGAATGAGGGAGCAGAGTAATGGTGAGTGTTGGCCTTTTTTTTTTTTTTTTTTTTTTTTGACCTTTTTTTCATGTATAAGTGCATCTACATTTTAATTGTACATGAAATAGTTGTAGTGGGAAATAATTGTTAAGAGTGTGAGTGTGTGTGCGTGTATATTATATAACATCTAGAAACCTTAAATATATCCAAATAATTGCCTGCGTAAATATCTCATTTAATTCTACTTTGTCATGTATAAAATTTAAATATTTTTTTTTTATGAATTTAAATAAGTATATCTGTAATTCACGTTTATCCAAAAGCATTCAACAATATCAAGTATTTAAATTATGATGGATTAAATTTTAACTCAAATAACATGGCAAAATTAATATTTTCTTTAGATTATCTATTATTTACTTTAATAATAATAAAAAAATTGCTTCAATACAAATTTTTAAAAATTCTCTTTCCTTAATTATACCAAATTAATATTGAAATCATACATATTCAAATATTGTATTACTATTCAATTTTTTAATATATATTTGTTTATCAATTTATGTTATAAAAAGTTGATTTATTTTTATCAAATTATTTTTTATAATAAAAATTTATAAAAAAAATATATAAAACCTTATTTCCAGTGACACGAGATTAAATACTAGTCTACATATCTATATGTGTGTGTGTGTGTGTGTGTGTGTAATCTAGAAACATTGAAACTATCCAAGTAGGCTCATTTAATTCTATTTTTCCATGTATGAAATTTAGTACTTTTTATATGAATTTAATAAATATATTTTTAATCATATTTATCCAAAAGAATCTAATAATTGTAAACTATTTAAATTAAGATGGATTTAATTTTAATTCAAATAAAATAATAAAATTAATATTCTATTTGCAATATTTATCATTTATTTTAATGATAATTAAAATTTTGGATTCTACATAATTTTTTAAAAACTTCCTTGCCTTACAAAATTAATATTGAAAAAATTGAATATATTCTATGATGACTTTAAATATATACTCATCATTTTATGTTGTAGAAAATTTAAATTTATTTTTATCAAATAATTTTTTATAATAAAAGTTTATGAGAGTATATACATAAAACTCTATTTCTCGTGTCTTGACACGGAGCTAAATACTAGTTATATATATATATATATATATATATATTTCCAAATAGAGGCAAAGCCCTGGGGCCGGCAGGTACAGTCGTCCACCCTCAAGTAAAGTCAAACTAAATTATATACATATTTTTTTGAAAATTTTAAATACCCTCCCCCCCCCCCCCACCCCCACCCCATCCCAAAAAAGAGAGAGAGAGAGAGAGAGAAACATAAATACCTTTATTTTATAGAAATTCGATCTCGTTTTCCCAAATAAAAATTACTACTCCGCCCATGTTTTCCAACTATAGAATATAAGTAATTATATTATTCATAATCAAAAATCGGATATTAGATACAGTAAAAAAAATTGTATACAATATTTTTGCGCATTACTATAGAATAGTGAATGTTGAATATATATATTTTAAGCTGATGAGGTCTATCTCAATTAGAGAAATTGGTCCTAATACAGAGGTATTGGGATCGATTCCTTATCAAAATGTGTTAGCGGCTTTACTCGACATTAAAATTGGTTTATTTGTTTTAGTTTGATAGTAATTTTTTTTTTAATTTTTTCCCGTTATAATGAATAGTATGATATGTACTATAGAAGTTATTGGTATAATTGAATGAAATTTACTATAAAGAAAAAACATAGTAAACATAAAATTGGTGATTTGTTGAATCATGAGCCTTAGGATCTCATGTTGAATATTAGATGTAGACAAATATTCTTTTTTTTCTTTTTTTTTTGGTTCAAACTTTGGGCTCTAATGCCGGGCCTTGGACGTCGAAGCAGAATAAATAAAGTCCACCCCTCAACACTCTTGAAGTTACCAATTTTTAAATTCTTAAGTAGTATTATTTTGTAATTAATAAATAAATAAATATTTTTATCAAAACATTTTGCATAAAATCAATTTGAATGTTTTCTTCAATCAATAAAACCAGACTTTTTGTTTTCGAAAGAAATGTAATTATATATATTTAATAATTTCTCGATGAGACTGGGTATAGCAAAGGTTGCAGCCGAAGCCCTAAAACATGGATTTGGTTTAGCCACACCATTTTTTTTCAAAAATCAAATTAAACTTTATTACTAAGCATCATACGCAGCTAACGCAGGATACAGAAACGGTGGACATACATTCCAATCAATGAAATTTGGCAAAGAACTCGAACGCCTAGCAATAAGATGGGCCGACAAGCTCGCAGATCGTCTAATGTATCTAAAGCATAATACATCTTGTATAGCAAGTTATTCATTTTTATATTAATTTGCAATTCAAAAAGAGCGATATCGTAAAATAAATATTCTTGGAAAAAAGAAATTAATCGGCGTGGCTGAACTTGGTCTGGATAAGAATTTTTAAATAATTAAAAGTTCTTTAGGTTGATTTTTTAGCTATTACTTGAGATTATATGTGGGATGAATTGATACACCTGCCGCTGCCGGGATAAGAAATTCCTCAATCAATTTTTTGTATTCCACCAATACTTCACGAATAATTTTATTTTATACCAATACAATCACCATCTGTGATCTGACCCCTCTATTTTATACCAATACAATCACCATCTGTGATCTGACCCCTCCACGACGTAATAGTAATGAATGTAAATGCTATATAATTTCAATCGGGCTTGGATATTGAAGAATTTTATTGAATTTGGATTTGAATGTAGACTTTCCAGATTTGATCCAAATTTGACTCATTGGCAGCCCTAGCCGAAAGGTTGTGGTTAATATATTAATTAATATCTTAGCCATTGCTAATTTTAAACTAACTGGTACTTTGGGCTCCTTGAATGGGCCACCTCAATAATCATATTATGGGCTTCTCAAAAATGTCTTAGCCATTGATACACCTGTAACAAACTTTTGAGAAAAGGATTGAATAAAAATAATACTACTTTAAAGATGGCTCAAGAAAACAGCCCAACACCAACGCATGAAGTGGTTTATTTAGCTGAAGACGCGGCCCAGAATATGTGGGCTTGCGATAGCCCGATGAGAAGCCGATAATATGATTATCTAGGTGGCCTATTCAAGGAGCCCAAAGTACAAGTTAGTTTAAAATTAACAATGGCTAAGATATTAATTAATATATTAACCACAACCTTTCGGCTAGGGCTGCCAATGAGTCAAATTTGGATCAAATCTGGAAAGTCTACACTCAAATCCAAATTCAATAAATTTTTTCAATATCCGAGCCCGATCGAAATTATATAGCATTTACATTCATTACTATTAAGTCGTGGAGGGGTCAGATCACAGATGGTGATTGTGTTGGTATAAAATAAAATTATTCGTGAAGTGTTGGTGGGATACAAAAAATTGATTGAGGAATTTTATCAATCTCGACGAAACGGATCTCTTAGTGACCGTATTAACTATTATGGCTTTAGAAAAGTTATATTTGAGACGTTTCTATTCATGTTTACAGAAATGTCCTAAATCTCGATAGGGTATTCATAAATTTTAAAATAAAATGAGTTAATTTATAATTATACCATACCTCAAGGAGTATACACATATATATATATATACATATATATATATATATATATATATATATATAGAGAGAGAGAGAGAGAGTGGCCCACGAGGGTGAAAGAACGCATTACCCAATGACCCTTATTAAAGGCAAACTACCAAAAGACAAAAGCAAATAACTTTAGTCTTATTCTATAAATTTTGCGTTATCCATAGTGTATATGGACCCACCTTACTTATGTTATAATAGATTGTCCCAATTCCTATGGTTTCGGGCAATGAGTGACCACAGAGTTATAGGACAAATAAATCTGATTTTAATTAGTATCCTATCCTTTTCCAATTTGATATTAAATATCGGGTCGAGTGATACATATACATTCAAAAATTTCACATGTTCGCAATATTAGCAAAATTCTTGCATGAACTTAATTTAAACTTTATGTACAAACTAAATAAAAATATTCCATCGCGTCTTATTATTAATTCACTCAATTTGATCCAGAGACAGAGTTAGGAGGCTTGTAATTATCCATGAAAGTTTAAATCGAGCTAAATTTTAAATATTTTTTTTGTACATTTTAAATTTTATTCCCCTTCAAAAAATAGAAATAACATAAACATTTGATCTCAACCCCAAATAAAAATTTCTGAATTCGCCCCTCATTTGATCCGTTATCTACATGCAATCCCCATGCCAACTAATTTATGACTAATGGTCAGCTTTGCTCGATGTATATATAAAATAAAATATAATTTTTTTATATAATTAAATTTTAATAGTATGTAGTTTATAAGTATTTGTCAACAAAATTTGATATAAAATAAATATTTTCTACTATTCTCAAATGTACTTCATAAATATACGTTAATCACTTAATCTCAATCAAATATATATGTGTGTATGTGTTTGTGTTTGTGTGTGTGTGTGTGTGTGTGAAAATTTAGATAATAACATTTGTGAAATTGTTAAAAACAAAATCAAAATAGACTAAAAAGAGCGAAAAACCACTATATGGTGTCTCTCTATATAAAGGGATATTCAATTGTTGATTTGGTACTAATCAAAGACGAAGTCAAAAGTTTCTATTATTTTAGAAAATGTAAAATACATTTTTATTTTTTTAGGAATGTAGAATTCTAAAGTTTAATAAAAATATAATTTTGTATAAATTCGAGGAAAGATGATGCTAGTTAAATTTCCTCTTAACTGTCTCTAGTTTTAATTGTCCCCTCCAAATTAAAACCCACCATGGTTTCTTGAAAACTAGGGGCGATAAGTGGTAATTGGAGAGGGGCCAACCTTCAAAACACCCACTAATTTTCGAACCAAAAGCTACAAACATGATTAGCTTTGTGTGCATGATTGAGCACACATGGTATGTTCAATGTACAAATCGCAAAGTAGTCGATGGGGCGTAATTTAAGTAGCAAAATTGAAGTTCCATGACTTATAAGGTCGTGGATTTAATTTCCTATCGATGCATGTGGGTATTTGTTTCTACTTTAATAGTAGTTTATTATTATACTTTAATAATAATTGTAATAATCTAATTAGTACTCTCGAAGTTAATTGAATGATATGTACTTTAAAAAAAAATTACAAATCGCAAGTTGCAACTTAGCTAGTATACAATTTGAGAGGGGGGGGGGGGGGAGAATAAATACTAATGAATTAATATGATTCAAATTCTATATGTTAATTGTCAATAATATCTTGAGCTAATGATTAGGGTTAAAATTCTAAAATTCGTTAGGCATTTGATTTTAGATTTGAGTCTCGCCTTAAGTGTGTCAGTTATTTTTTATTTTATTTTAAGTGTGTTAGTTTTTTTTTTTATATTATTGATGATTTTTGATAGATTTACTAAATGACTGTTGAAATATAATGAAATATGATAGAATTATCAATTTTTATATTAAAAAATTATATATTAACTAAATAGTGATATATTCCATTCATCATTTTTCATTTTGAAAAAAAAATGAAAAATTTTGTAGCATCATATCTATCTATATATATAGATATTTTTTGATACTTAAAAAAATGATTCTATTGCAATCAATCAATGGTATATTACAATCATTGTATTAATATTTCAAATGATGAACAAACTATTACAATTGCACATCATTAAATGATAACTAAATACAAATTACGATCCTAAAAAATACAAATTACTATATAGTAAGAAGAAACTAATATTAAATTAAAAAAAATACTCGTATTCACAAAGAAACAAACTTATAATTTTACTGTTATAAGATTTCCATTTTACCACTGAAAAAAAGCCTCACTGACTATCTTATGATACTCAAATCCATCATGTGAAAGAGTCAATTTTTAGATTTGAAATTATTAATTTAATAAGCTTTTGAATTGTACCTATTTTTTTTTAAAAAGAAATTCATCCAAAATAAATTGGTTAAAATAGACAAACATGTATCAAATAATAAAAAGTAACTAAAAAATAAACAAAAAATTCAGTTTAGATTTTTCTATTATTAAACTCACTATTAAAAAAAATTAATATGTATGCATTCTTCTAAAGGATTAAATTTATGATATGAACTTAAACTTCAATTCATTAACATGCAATTATTGCATGGACATGGCGCAGTGCCTATTTTGAAAATTGTGGGGCGAAATGACAATAATAACATAGTGTTGGGGACAAATTGATATTAACCCTATATCTTGATCCGATGAAGATCTTAAAACTGACAAATACCTTGTCAAAATCTATGTAATCACAATCTAGATCTCATTGAGAAGCAGCTGGACAAGCATTAATAAATTATTTTTTATTGACAATTTGTGCAATAGCTAATGTGCTACCTAATTGATTAAAATAATGTCTGTATTTCATTTTTAAATTGATTATACTGAAAGTAATATTATCCACTTG
The DNA here is from genome assembly GCA_026212405.1 of Petrea volubilis. Classification (NCBI taxonomy): domain Eukaryota; kingdom Viridiplantae; phylum Streptophyta; class Magnoliopsida; order Lamiales; family Verbenaceae; genus Petrea; species Petrea volubilis. The sequence continues at coordinate 1,630,035 of CM047880.1, forward strand.
ACCTGCCATTTTCTAAATGGAGAATTTTTGTATAAATAAATTTGATTGCAATAAATGTTCTCGGGATATACTACAAAAAAAATGAGTAAATTAATAATAATAAAATAAGTTATAATAAAAAATATTATCATTAATTATATGTATTTAGTGATAATAAAATTATGTTGTCACAAAATATAGTTTGCACAATATCAATGACGGCAATATATTGTAAAAAGGTGACAGTAAAATACAAAATTAATACTTAGTAATACATCTATGGTGACAATTTAATGATAATAGAATCTTGTCACAAAATCCTAATTATAATTTTTTCTTCACCAATTTATACTATAAATGTGTCACTAATTGTTAATGATTGTAATTTGTTACTAAAACATCAATTATTGTCACCATCGAGTGAATATTGTGACAAGATAAAAGTTATTATCATTAAAAAAAATTAATTAGGGATAAAATAGAAGACATTGTCACTTAATACAATTATTAATGACAATTTTTATATTATCATTTTATATCTTATCACTAATATTACCTTTTATTGTAGTGATAAATGCTCTCAATAATTTTTTATAATCTCATCCGACAGCATTTGTTACTATCAAACTTATTCATATAATTTTTTTTATATAGAGAAAATCGTAGCTCAAGTCAATACTATTAATTTTTTTTTTCTTTGGATGCAATCATACCAACATTGATGTATATGATTCCATAAAAACTTCGAAGTTAAATATATTTGGATGAGAGTAGAACATATATATATATATATATAAGTTATTCCACTATAAAACCATCATATAAAAATCTTACAAGTTTAACTTTCAAATTTCACCCCAAATTCTACATTGGATAACATTAGATTGAATGGAAAGTATATAAAAATAGAGGGGGAAAAATTGAAGGATGACGAATCAAGAATTGTTTCTTTTTTTTTTTTTTCCCCCTCTTTTAACTGAAGAATCAATAGAAATTAATTTAACACATCCTTTGTTTTAATGCCAAGTTACAAGCCTCTTAATTAAGAGGTCGTGGGCTCTAATTCTTTGAATCCATAATTATGAATATTAATTTATTGAGCAACTTATGATTCAGTGTACAATATTTTCTCTATATTTAATATTCGAACGATATATATAATTATATAACGGTGAATTTGTTATTGATTTGATAATATTGATCATTTTTCATATTAAAAAAAGTAAAATTATTTTTTATCTATTTTTTTTTATTTTAGCCACTCGAATTTCAATTATTGGCTAACTGATCCGAATCGGGTATTGTAAAGGTTCATTATGGGGGTAATTCTCTCAACCAGTTATTCAATTCATAACTTCAATATTCAAATTATGGACATTACTTAAGGGATCTAGTACTTTATCTCGCTAGACCAACTGATAATTGATATTTTTCTATATTAATTTACAAATTCTGAGTTCAAGTTCAAAATTTTCGAACTATTAATCATATTCAAAGAAACGGACAACCAAAGGGAAAAAAAAAACAAGGAGATGAAGAAGACGAGGATAGGGATATTCCCCATAGGCACCCATTGGCCCCGAGAAGGGGGCACCTACATTGGCTCCAAGCAAAAGGGTCAGCAACCCTTATTATAACCAAAAAAAACCTACCCAAATGTTTAAAAAACAAAAAGCAAATAGTTTTGCCTTGTTTGGAAATTTTAATTTAAACCCGACTTATTAAATCAGTATTGGAGTCTGTTTGAATGGACTGTTTTAAGAAAAAAAAACACTTATTACTTGGAAAAAAAATACTTTAAAGTTAAAAAAAAAGTGTTTGGATGAGTCTTTTAAAAAAATAATTTTTTTAAAAATTATTTTAAGATAGCTTCAAATAAAGTATTTTTGATTACTGTATTCAAAATTAAAATTATTTGACTTAAAAAAAATTCTATTGTAAAAAATATCATTCAAGAGACATTTTTTTTTAAATCCATCCAGATAGACCCTTAATTATTTGATGATTGTTTTATACCTGTCTTATGAATTTAAAAAAAAAATAATCAATTATATAACAAAGTTTAATAAATTTATTATATAATTATTGGATTCAATCATATCATGTCTGAATTTTCCGACGTGTTGTTATCTCACGTGCTTTAAATTTTGCAATTTGTATTATCCCCTACGGCCCCACCCCACTCTGTCCCTCTCTCTCTCCCTCTCTCCCCCTACAATTAGACATACACCACACATGTTTGTATGCATTAACCGTGGGGGTGTTAGCGTATAGTGCATTTTTCGAATCCGAAGTGTCTAGAGTTTTCACATTAATTTTCCCTTCTCCCGTTACCATCAAATTGATATGACTCAATAACAAAGATAACATGGTTTCGCCATGTCAATTCATCCATCAACCTCACACTGAATTTATGAACCGGGATTTTTTTATTTTTTATTTTTTATCTTACCTACTCGATTTTATTCTATTAATCAATTAATTTAAATCAGATATTATAGAGATTCATACTGAAAGCAACCCTTTCAATCTAGTTGTTCCATTTACAACTCAAAACTTTTTCTATTCTCTACATATTATTTTTTTAATTAATAACAAATGTTGATTATACCCATTTTCTTATATATTTAAATAAACTTATCCAATAATGCAAATCATTACTTTTATTAATTTGTTAAAAATTTGAATCACCTAAAATTTAATATTATTTTTGTTTAATCAAGTACCTTTTCTTCTATTATTCATTCATTTTTTCATTTTTATTTTTCCACACTACCATCCCTCCACGCCATTGCCAGGCAATCGCCGGAGTAATGACCGGGAAACTTTAGTCTACGCGTCTTCTCAAACTAAATAAAAGTATTCAATCAATTGCATTAAATTTCTAACCATTTGCATTTAATTTAAGAAAAATCAATTGAAAACCCTAAAACCACTACAATGGCTGCTGCATCTTCTTCTCCCTAATTTCTCCACTACTATCGGTCATAATTCAAAATTGGTCTCACCAATATACTACTCAAACCAAGACGCTCAAGATCCATATAATTTTTGTTGAAAAAAAAAATGTCAAAATAACTCGAACTACCACACCTATTGTCGTTTCAAACTGCCACCACAATAACTCATCGATCAATCAACCATTAAAACTCGATAATGTCACCAGTAATGGGGCACCTCTTGTCAAGTTAATCAAAATTGTGTATAAATTTACACAATTTTATGAAAGAATGAGAAAAGTATAGTTGAAAGTGTGGTGTGTGTTTGTATGCATATATATACGTGTATGTGTGTGTGTGTGTGTGGTGTTGCGTGTGTGGGGGGTTTTGTAATATATATTATTGATATATATAATCCACATTTTATATATATTTTATAATTGTTATTTAAATTTTATATTTTTATAATCAATAACAGTCTCCATCGTTTAGTCAAAATCCAACGACTTCTAATAGTAAAAATATAACGGGCATTTTAATATAATAAAATGCCGTGAAATTCGAACCAACGACAAAAGCATATATATATATATATATCCTATTTTTATAATTATAGAATGTCTTTTAGCAACTTGACTAAATCACAAGGTATTATACGTATTTTGGCCATGTTTTTAAGGCTCGTGTAGAAACTGTATCAGCCAAAATAAATAATAATAATAATAATAATAATAATAATAATAATAGTAATGTTGCTTGCAAGTCAAGACAGCATATACCATTATCCACCTCAAAAATCCTGTAACTTTCACAAAGGCCACGTGGTCAGAGACCCGTAGCTTATCAACAACCACCACGTTTCCGGTTTCTCAATATAAATCCAAATCCCACTAACTCCAGCCTCCGAGTAATCAGTCACCACCCTCTCTCTCTCTCTCTTGCTCTCTCTAGATTTTTCTTTCTTTCTTTCTTTCTTTCTCTCTCCTCGCCTTTTGCACTCTCCAAGAGCCACGCCCCAACACTCTGACCCCACCCACCCCAGGAAAAGATGGGCAATAATAGCTAACACCAAAGTCCAACTCAATAAATTCGTTATTCCATTTATTGCTAAACTCTAATTAATTACCACTATTAGAAAAAAGTAATAATATCGGGATTATTTATAAGGTAACGCTAATATGCCTCATATTATAAGTTTCTCACTCAATTTATAATTTGGCCAAATTGACTATATATGTTTTTTTTTTAAAATAAGTAAACGCATAACTAAGTTAATTTAATGTATTTTAAGCATAAGTAATATTAACACAAGATAAAATTGAAAGTGATAAGATAGGTGTTTGAAAAAATAATGAACTAGAATATCAAAAGATAAGATATTTATATATGTTGATTTATTCGAAAATATAAATATAATGCAATAACAATTTAAACAAAACATGATAGGTGAATGCAATTAAAAAATACCGAATACAAATAAATAATCAAGAAAGTTTAATAAACTTATCAATACTTGTTTAATATTTGCAATGACTGAATGAGCCGATTAACCTTAAAGAAATATTCACTCTACTAACCAGTGCGATGGGCCTGTGATACCCTTTCAAGATATGACAGTCCAGAGATTCATTTTAAGTAGCACTGTTACTTCAAACCTCACTTCGAAAGTTAATCAACTCAAATATTTTGTATGCATGCAAAAGCACACAATATCGAAAGAGCAAACCAATTTTTCGATCCAGAGGTGTATTCAGAAAGAAGTATGTTTCTCACACTGATCAATTTCAGAGAACAATTTTATCAATAGTAATATTTATTGTGCATTGCGTCTCTATAGGGAACCAAGAGGCAGCTTTATCTAGAGGAGGGAGACAACCAACATAAACGTTGGCACATTAACAGTTGATGGAAACCACTCTTGTTGCCAAAGGACAGACATTGAACCTGGACGCAAAGCGAGCAACCCATGAAAACGTGTTGACAGCCAGGCCAACATGTTTGAAGTCAACCTAGTGGTTTCTCAAACTGCGTTAATTAACTTTGTAACGATTAATTGAAAATTCAGATTTTAAATTAAAACCGTTATCTGAGGGGTATTTTAGTAAAAAGGCAAGTCCGAGACAATTCATCCAAACCCCCGAGCCTCAGCCCGCGACCATGGACCAAGGTCCGTGGCTCGTGGCTTATGGCCGTGGTCAGGTTAGGTTGGGCAGGCGGCGCGCGTGTGGGGGGCTACCCATATATGGTCCTTTGTGAAATAGTTTATACTAACTTTATACTTAACCACATTTATTTTTGAATTGTCAAGGCCAATTATCCGATGTAGGATATTTACACTCAAACTTTTAACAAACAAACAACACTTTCTAGGTTTTATCTATGGATTTTCATTAGAAATAATTTAATCCTAAATTGGCCCATGCAAATATCATCATTTAACAAGCTCATTTCCCACAATAGGCGTGCATTTGTCATTCTAACACTTAATTGGAGATTTTCACATCCATAAAAATGTGAACATATTAAAGGTGAAAATGAAATTACAATCAAAGTGAAATTTAAATTGTGGTCATGTAATGTGATATATATATTACTTTAGAACTCGTTGTTATTTTTTATAAGATATTAATTATTGTATATTTTGTGCTATATATTTATAGTTGAGGTTCATTTTGTATTCTATATATACTTTGTAGTTTTGTATTGTACACATTAATACATTATTTAATTCTTCCCATGGTATCACAAATTTTAATCATACGTTTCTATTTTTCCTAACTCTCCCACTACTAGAAAAACACTTTTAAGCACGGATTTGAAAAAAAAAATCCCACGGATAAAATAAATTAGCCACGAATTTTATCCGTGGCTAAAAATGGCTGCCTTTTAGCCACGACTTTCCTCAGCCACAGCATGGCCACGGATTTCCAGACACAGGCATTAGCCACAGACTATCCGTGGCCAAATTTGGCCACTAAATGTTGAGAAAGACAGGCCGTAGCTAATAGCCACGGATTAGCCACAATCAGGCTGGGGCTAATCTGTAAAAATAAAAATAAAAATTAAAAAAAATAAAGCTAACTTATCGCCCTCAACAATTTCAAATAATAATTTTATTTTCCTATTGAGTAAAATAAATAATAATTCTAAATCAATTTAAATACATAAATCAAATATTTGAATTTATTTTATTGAATTAGTTATTTAAATTAATTTTTGACTAGTTAAATCAAACTCGATTTATTCTTTTGATTTATAAACCCAATCAATTATAGTTCTAACTTCATATTATGGGATAACTTTCATAATTTAATGAAATCATTTATTTTGTTTGACAAGTAATATTAGGACTATCGAAGGGGTTGTAGCCACATTTAATCTTATATTCCAAATACGTGTTTCATTTTCTTCTTCATTGCATTAATATACATTAATTGTAAAGATTTTATCAAGTGTGTAATTAAGAAAATATCAAAATTTACATCAATTTTACACTGAAATATTGTAAATTATCAATAACATTACACATCATTGAATTATAGATAAAAATATAGTATAAGTTATGTCAATTGATCAATTATAAACTGTTAAAACCAAATAATTAACTTGTATATATATACAAATGATCATAAACGTTGAAGTGAACTAATCAGGATTATATATATACACACATATATATAGTAAAAAAAAATTGTGATGTTATAATAAAATGGTAAGGTCCAAATAAATAATTATGAAACTTAAGTTGTGATTTAACTCAATAGAATATTATAATATTGTCAAATAATTGAAACGATTATTGGTCGTTTGAATTGATATTCAACACACAAACGTATCATTCAATTATATAACAATTTAAAATATTTATTTGAGTAAAAATAATAAATTAAATTAGGGTTATTATTTGTTATATATATTAAAATACTTATAAAAATAAATTACACGTTTGTATTCAAAAAACCATATTAAATCAAGAAAGAATAAAAAAATGAATAGTTAAATAACAGAATAGCCATGGATTAGCCACGGTCAATCCGTGGCTAAATAAAAAAAATAAGTGGATACGGATTAGCCATGACCATCCAGATCAGTGTCCATTTTAGCCACGGCCTAGTTGTGGCTAAAATAGATCGGTGGCTTCGTTAGCCACGATTTAGCCATGGCCTTTAACAAAAAAAAAAAAAAAGGAACAACGCATTAATCATGGTCTGGTTGTGGCTAAATTGTACAATTCATGGTTGATTGGTAATTTTATACTGAAATATTATAAATTATCAATAACATTATACATCATTAAATTATAGATAAAAATATAATATAAGTTATGACATTTAATCAATTACAAACTTTCAAAACCAAATAATTACACGTTTATATATATACAAGTTATCATAACGTTAAAACTAAACTAATAACGAGTACATATACATATATACACACACACACACACACGCTTAATTAATTATATATATATAGTTTAATGCAATATATTGTGATGTTATAATAAAATGATAAAGTCTAAATAAATTATTGTGGAACTTACTGACGTGGCATATTTCCGACCTGCAGACCGGCCCATCTCGCTCCCCCAGGATCCCATCGAATCCTCTCGACAGGGACCGAAGAGCCCTGCGGCTTCCCTCCTTGTCGGCTTACTGGGCATAACGATTTCTTCTAGAAGTCCTCCCCTCGACATACCGATCGATATGCGAATCGATCGGGCCCATTCCGCGTCCAACGGCTCCCTGCAGGCATTAAATGCTCCGTCAGACAAGGCATAGGGGAGCCACCTAACCCCATGCCTCATTAATGACCCTACCCCCAAGTCTACGGGTGCGCACGTCGGTTCCCTGCAGCCTACCTGGCTAGGTGGGCCCCGGGAGCGGGGCCTATTGGTACATGGTATAAATACCCCTGCATTTATGGTAAGAAGGGGACATTAATGACATTCAACGCCCTTACTCTGTTCAAATTACTAAAAACCGATCCGCTGACTTAAGCATCGGAGGGTCATAGCCGAGACCCATCTCGGCTAGCTCACGTTGCTGTTTCCCTTTGTTGCAGGCCAACTTCCCGATCAAACATATCCATTTCCATAACCGACCAGGGTAATCGACCGGAGTCGAACAGCTCTCTGAATCAACCCGCATCATTTGGCGCCGTCTGTGGGAAACAAATTAGCTGCAACCAAGGAAGGAAAAATGGTAACTACTAGAAGGAATCCCTCTGGAGTCCGGAGCACCCCAGCGGCAAGGGAGGACCAGCATTCTGTCCATAACCTCCCTCCGCCGCTGCCACCAATGGTGAACCTCCCACCGGCACAAACGGATTTGGCGGGTTCATCACGAGCGCAAGTGAACGCCCCTCTGGCACCAGCTCATACCGACCTCCGAAGTCGGGCTCGCGACCCTCCTGTGGGGACAGGCGTCCCCGCGCCCAACACGGAGGAGATGATTACTATTCCCCTCGAAAGGTTGAGGGACTTCGTGGGGCAGTGCAACCTGCAGGCTTTTGAGAGGCTCAAAGAAAGCGTTGTCCGCGCCCCGACCGGGCCGAATCGAGCGGGGACCCCAGCCGATCGCATGGCTCAGTCCCACCAAACTTCGGGCCGGGCGGCAAGTTCTCGACCATCCCGGGTGGACGAAGAAGAGGCTGAATCAAGCCATCACGACAGGGTTCCCCATCGCCAGTACCCAGATTTGGGGCGCTCTCATCGGGCCCCCGTTCTGGGGAATTCGAGGGTCGACCCGGCCCTCGGGGAACTCGAGCAGATGAGGAACCAGCTTTACTACTTGACCCAGAAGATAGCTGACCTTGAGCAGCCGGACGACAGAATTGAACCATATGATGGGCAAGGATCCTCTTCCGATCGGTATCACGGTCGAAGGCAGAGGGCCTTCGCTCGACATATTCGGGAAGAGAAAATCGGTCTTCACGACCGGGTTTCGGTCAATCTTCCCCACTATGATGGGAGTTCCGATCCAGACGACCGTTTGCTACAATTTGAGAATGCCATCGATGTCTATCGACTTTCCAATGGAATGATGGCCAAGTTTTTTGCAACTACCCTCTTCGGGGTGGCACGACAATGGTTCGCCCGGCTCGAACCTGAGTCGATCCACTCTTTTGAGGAGCTGGCCGATCGATTCCTACACCATTTTGCGGCCAAGAAGGACACCAAATTACCACACACCCATCTCCACAGGATCCGCCAGCAGGAGGGGGAGTCCCTCCGAGATTTCATGACCCGGTTCAACAACGAAGTTCTGCGGGTCGACGACCCACGGATCGATTTCGTTAACTTTGCCTTATACATCGCCCTCCGCCATGAAGATTGCGCGAAGGCCATTGTCCTTAAACCCCCACGGTCGATGAGGGAACTTCAAACACTCACTTCCAGCTTTATGATCTCCGAAGAGATGCACAACATCAAGCACGGGGATAAGGATAAGAAGGAGCCCAAGGAAAAGAAAGAAAAGGGAGGGCATAAGAAAGACAAGGAGCATCGAGAGAAGCGGGAATCGCCGATCAAAAGATATTCCGACCTCACACCCCTGAACTCCTCCCAGGGTCACATCTTTTCGGTCACTGATCGAAAATTGTTCAAAACACCTAACAAGATCACCGAGGGGAAGGGGGCAAGGAAATCAGGAAAGTACTGTGCCTTCCACAAACAGTACGGACATGTCACCGACGACTGCTATGCCCTTCAAAGTGAGATCGAGCGCCTCATACGAAAAGGCCCACTCAAAGAGTTCGTTGCCGCTCATATGGAAGCTCCAACCCAAAGAGAACGATCGCGATCTCCTCGCTCCCCCGTGGCGAGCCACAAAGCATCTCCATCTCGGAGGAGCGGAAAGGAGTCGATTGATCACAACCTTCCGACCAGAGGATTCATCAACACTATTGCTGGGGGACCGAACGGTGGAGATTCTCGATCGAGCAGGAAACGGACGGCCCGGAAGCTGGAGCAAGGGAGTACGGGAACACCTGCTCTTGGTCGAGTTCATCAAGTCAATAGCATCGAGTCTAACACTATTGTATTTAGCGATAGGGATATCGATGTAAACCGCCTATCGGGAGAGGGTGAGTCACCCGACGTCCCGATGGTGATCACTGTTGACGTGTCAAACTTTGCTGTGGCACGCACCTTAGTCGATAATGGAAGCTCAGCCAACGTTCTTTTTTACTCCGCGCTCCAAAAAATGAACCTAGGAAATATAACGATGCAGCCGGTCAATACCCCTCTTGTCGGGTTCGGGGGGTCGGAAATCACACCGATCGGCACCGTGTGAATGCCGACCTCTCTAGGGGAAGCACTCCGAAGGTGAACCCTGCTTATAGATTATCTTGTCGTGGACGCCCCGTTCGCGTACAACTTGATCTTGGGACGGCCTGCTCTCAACCAATTTCGGGCGATAGTCTCAACCTACCACCTCAAAATCAAGTTCTCTACCCCTTCGGGGCTAGGGGAGGTCAAATGCAATGTTCGCGACGCCTGGAGGTGTTATACAGTATCATTGGAAAAAGAGAAGCAAGTTTCGCAACCTTCCCCGTCGGTTGTCCCGTCGATAAATGTCGATCTTGATCTTCCAGAGGGGACCTCTTCCCGAAAGCGGAAAAACAAGGACTCCCGGATCGAACCAATCGGAGAGCCTAAAGTCATCGAGCTAGTCCCCGGGAACCCGGAGAACATAACACGGATTGGCTCACAATTGGGGGAAGAGAAGGAAATAATGCTGATCGAATTCCTGAGGGAGAATGTCGATGTGTTCGCCTGGAGCCCATCGGATTTTCCTAGGATCGACCCAGGTGTGATCGTTCATCACCTCAATGTCGACCCGACAGTTAAGCCGGTTCAGCAGAAGAAAAGAACTTTTGGGGAAGAAAGAAATAGGATAATTGCGGAAGAAGTCGATAAGCTCCTCAAGGCAGGGTATATAGTCGAGATACAGTACCCGGACTGGCTTTGCAATGTTGTCGTAGTCCCCAAGTCCCTCGGCAAGTGGCGCATGTGCAATAACTTTACGGATTTGAATAAAGCCTGCCCGAAGGATCCGTATCCACTCCCAAGGATCGACCTCTTGGTCGATTTGACCGCCGGATGCCAAATGTTGAGTATGATGGATGCCTTTCAAAGTTACTACCAAATTTACATGGCGCCCGAGGACCGGTCGAAAACATCATTTGTGGTCGAACAGGGGGTCTATTGTTTTTTGGTAATGCCTTTCGGATTGAAGAACGCAGGCGCGACCTACCAAAGGTTGGTGAACAAAATGTTCAAGGAACTAATCGGCACGACCATGGAGGTGTATGTTGATGACATGATTGTCAGGAGTGATCGAGAGGCCGATCATCTCGATCACCTGAAAAATACGTTCGCCATTCTCCGGCAGTATGGCATGAAGTTGAACCCCTCAAAATGCACTTTTGGGGTCTCGGGGGGGAAGTTCCTGGGGTACATGGTCAGCTAGCGAGGAATCGAGGCGAATCCCGCCAAACTCGAGTCGATTCAGGAAATTGCGACGCCACGGACCATCCGAGATGTGCAGCGCCTTTGTGGCCGCATTATTGCGTTGAATCGTTTCATCTCCAGATCTGCCGATCGGAACCTGCCCTTCTTCAAGACTCTCCGATCCGCAGTGCGCCGACCCACTGGTACGGGTGCGCCACCGCCGGTCAACGGGGTCGACCAGAGGAGGAGGCCGGTTTTCGAATGGCCAGAGGAGTGCGAGAAGGCATTGGCCGATCTGAAAGCATACCTATCATCCCCACCCTTACTCGCTAAACCCGTCGAGGGGGACCCTTTATACCTCTACATAGCCGTGTCTGACGATGCCATAAGTTCGGTAATCGTCACCATAGTGGAGAGGGTCCACCGACCGGTGTATTATGTGAGCAAAGTCCTCCAGGGAGCAGAAAAGAACTACTTGGAGATCGAAAAATTTGCGCTGGCCTTGGTAACCGCCGCTCGAAAGTTGCGCCACTACTTCCAGTCGCATCCTATTGTGGTCCTGACCAACCAACCCCTGAAGCAAGTGTTATCCAAGCCGGACGTTTCGGGGAGGATGACCAAGTGGGCGGTCGAATTAGGGGAGTTCGATGTCTCTTTCCAACCGCGAACGGCGATCCATGCACAGGCTTTAGCGGATTTCCTACTCGAGAGGGTGGGAAAACCGACCGAACCCGAGAAGCTAGTCGAACCGTGGACTATGCACACGGATGGCTCCTCGACCTCTCAGGGAGGGGCAGCCGGGGTATATTTAAGAAGTCCGGATGGTCTGGAGCTCGAGTTCGCCATAAAATTAAATTTTGCGGTCACCAACAACGAGGCAGAATACGAGGCTCTAATTGCTGGAATGAAGATTGCTGCCGACCAGGGAATTGACCATTTGCAAGTCTTGGTCGATTCTCAGCTGGTCGCAAGTCAGGTCTCCGGGGCATACGACACACGGGAGATCTCCATGACAAAGTACCTGAGAAAGGTGAAGGCGTTGAAGGACTTGTTCGCCTCCTTCACCCTGGACCAGGTGCCAAGGGAGGAAAACGAGCGAGCAGATGCTCTATCCAAATTTGCAAGCTCCCAGAAGGGGACAAGGAGCCGATCGATTGCGTTTATGGTTGCCGACGAGCATGAAATCGATCAAGACTCTGCCGAGCAGGTGCTTCCCGTCGAGTTGCGGGAGCCATCGTGGCAAGACGAGATAAGGTGTTACCTCACGGATGGGACCTTACCCGAGTGTGGTGCGCGCACACGTCTCCAAGCTTGTTCATTCCAAATCATGTTTCCGCAGTCAATGGAATCGACTGTTAGTTAAGTTTTGTGCAGCCATGTTTCTGCAATGAACCGAATCAATTTCAGTTCAACTCGAGTTGCTGGTCCTCTAAAGAGTGCCCGACGTGGCCGTGAGTGCGACGCCCAGCTAAGAACTCGTGTTATTCGCAACCCAGCATTCTGTGAAAGGTGGTACCGAGATGCCGTGTAGGCTTCCTTCCAAAGTGTGCCTGGCCAGCATCATGGAGGGAAAGATATGAGTTGTGCTTCGGCACAAGTGGGGGAGCGTCTGGAGCTTCCCATCCGTGTACAGAAGGTGCACGTCGAGCGTTGCGCACAAAGCGCACTTTGAGCGATCTGGTGTCACCATGGTTCAGAGTTGATTTGGAGCACCGCATACACTTCGAGTCTCTTGTGTATGTGTTGACGAGGACGTCAACAGATCAAGTGGGGGAGGGTGTCATGGACCACGCTTTGCACCATGACCCTCCATGTGAATTGCGGGCGACAAGGACAGTCGGCCCGCCTGGCAAGCTTTGTCGGCGCATGAGCAGAGGCAATTCCTTAGTGGCAATTGGGTTCCTGTTTGAACTGATCACTCATCAGGCCATGTGGTATATCTCCACCAAGTTTGGTGCCGTTTCGTGTCCGTTTGGGCACTGAAATATAGGAGCGAACGACAAGCAGTGCTCTGCGCGGATGTAGGCACTTTGACCGGAGTCGAACAGCTCCCAGAATCGACCCGCATCACTTACGTTGTGATTTAATCCAATAGAACAATCGTATCATTCAATTATATAACAATTTAAAAGATTTATTTGAGTAATAATAGTAAATTAAATGAGGGCTAGTAATAATTGAAATCAATAAATTTTTTAAATTAAAAATATTTACCCTTTTTTTTTATAGGACCTCAATATTCGGCTTTTCTTTTTATGAAATAAAAGATAAAATTTACAAAAAATAGTTCAATAGCATAAATCTTTGGCTTTTCTTTTTTTATTATTATTGAAAAGTATTTAGTGATTTATATTTAGAATTTTGCACAATTTAGGTACGGATTAGCTACGAAATTTGGCCAGGGATTTTAGCCACAGACAATCCGTAGCTATTCCATGGCTAATTTGTTTTTTCATATCCGTGGCTAAATTCAATTTTTTTTAAAAGTGTCCGTCATGGCTTCAATTACAATAATTAATATTCTAACAATTTCGTGGTTTTTGCAGGTGAAAATTAATGTAGTTTATTCTGTATTATACATTTTCTAGGAGGTGTTTGTCAAAAATTCTACTTTTGAAAAAGTTAAAGTTGTAGAGAAAATTAAAAAAAATAATAAAATAAAAGTATGTAGTGTTTGAAAAAAGAAGTAAAAAGTTGAAAGAAGTGCTTCACTGTGAGATGATCAACTTATAAATAATTGCAAAAATACCAAGAAATAGAAAAAAATTGATTTAAAATTACTTTTAGTTTTTTTCTACTAAAAAAATAGAAGCTAATTTGTCAAATAGTACTCTACTGCTTAAAAATAATAAAAAAAATATTTTTTTTTAAATTATTGCAAACACCCCAGTAATTGAAATGTAAAATTTAGCATTGGACCCTCGAAACAAAGAAATAAATGTGATTTTTGGTTTCATTTCGATATCTAATATTTCCTAACTTCTAAAATAAAATCTAACACCAATAAATCTCATACAAACAAATTCTTTTATATAAATATATATATTTCAATTATTGTACGACTATAATGATATAAACATTTCATATGGCACCCCAACAAACAAAATAATAATAATAATAATAATCCACTGTAAAAAAAATATTTTGCCAAAATGCTTCTTTCTATATAAATTAAAAATTAAACAAAAGTCGAGATATTTTTGTGATCTGAAAAGTACGAGTCAAGATTTGGCCCATCAGAGAGCATATTTCTTAAATTATATACAATAATACATAAGAATACTAATATTTGACTCTATGATTGCATATATTAAAATACAAGATAATATATTGATAAAACTATTTTAAAAAAAGATAATATTAATATAATTTTCGAAAAGATTTAATTTCCCACCACAGGCAACAAAAAACGCGTGTCTCCACGTCCAATCGCCTCCGTCCACGTAACCGATGGTTAGAATAATCCAACGGATATGCCGAACCCTGGACTGGGATCCGCCGTAGTATATCCCCATCCCACCATTCCCAAATCCCTTTATCCCATCAATCAAACAAGCACCCGTATTTTTTTTTTTCAAAAATTTAATCATTTTTTTCCTTTTCTCTCTCTCTCTCTCCCTCTCTGTACACACACACACACATACACACATATACATATATATATATAATAAAATAATCCCAGTTTATGTGGAATATTCGTTTACAAATTCCTCAGCTTATTGCAATTTGTTTATGCTAAGCAGCTTATTTTAAGCACTTCTAAACATTCTTTATCCTCTGGAGCCTCTCACTATAAAACGATCATCTTAATCCCATAGCTCAAAAATATAAGCCAAAAAATAAAGCACTTTCTTAATCTAAAAGCTGAAAAAAAAAAAAAGAAATGTCTGGTTTTACAAGGATTAAGCGAGTGACTGACCCGTTGGATGATAAGGCCAAGGCTCGGATCGTCGGCCTGGATGGGAGCGGGCCGGATTACGTCAGCAGCGGCAGCGAACACAGTGCCCACGGCGGTGGTGGCGTCATGTCGCCGAGCCTCTCCGAGCTTTTCTTCGGCTTCAAAGTCGACGACGCCGGCGGCGAGTCTCCATCGAGCGTTGACTCGGACTCGGAGCGCGAGTCAATGCACGAGTCGTGCGAGTCCATCGGCGTTGATGATCTGATTAGGCCGATTCTGGGGGATCAGCCAGACGCGTTTCGAAGAGTGCTCTCGGCTCACGTTTCGAGAGCTGCCTGCGTGTTCTCGTGCCTGAGATCGAACACGCAGATGCTGCGGCGGAACGTGATGGCGTACCTGAGGAACTCCGGCTACAATGCGGCGGTTTGCAAGACCAAGTGGGAGAGCTCCGGCGGCCTCGCCGCCGGGAGCTACGAGTTCATCGACGTCCTCCTGCCGGAATATTCCGCCGCCAGGTACCTCATCGACCTGGATTTCGCATCGGAGTTCGAGATCGCGCGGCCGACGGCGTCGTACGGGCGCCTCCTGGAGCAGCTGCCTAGGATTTTCGTCGGCACCGGCGACGAATTGAAGCCGATTCTGAAGGCGATGAGCGACGCCGCGCGGCGGTCGTTGAGGAGCAGAGGCCTCCTCCTGCCGCCGTGGAGGAAGCACCGCTTCATGCAGAACAAGTGGCTCGGCCCGTACCGCCGGACGGAGAATCTATTTCCGGCGACTTTCGCCTCTGCTTCGCCGCCGGCGAAGCAGAGCTACGGGGTTAAGTGCCGCGCCGTGGGTTTTGACGCCGCCGTCAACGGCTGCGGGCAGTTACTGTTCCCCGCGGCAGCCCGTACGAGATGAATAGATGATTGGGATAGGATAATAATATTATTATATTCTTCTGTAATTTTTTTTGAAGTCAAATTTAAAAAATATGAAAAATGATTTTTGAGAATTTTGTCGTTTTGTTTTTTTATTGATATATCTATTTTTTTGGGTAGTGTACGCGGCAAATCCACGTTGCGGACATGACTGGGCGGGTTAGCTATGCATTCACGTGTAAATAATACAACCGTCAGATGATTTTTTGATCGAATCCAACGGCTCTAAGATCGTGTACCTTGGTGGATCGAATTATAAAGTTTTCATTTTCGATTTGTATCTAAAATTAGATAAAATATTTTGGATTTGCATCTAAAGTTTCTGTCACTGTAATATCACTAATGATGGGGTGCAGTTTGTATGTTAGGATAACCAAAGCTTTTTTTCTTCTGTCCATGTAATATTTCTAATTGATTATCGTTCGTATAAATTTAAAATATATATATATATATATATATATATTTGTATATTTAAGTCGAACAACATACAAGTGGCTAATATTTGAATTATACTTGTCATATAATTTTTTACTAGCCTAGGACCTGTGCTACGTCGGATATTAATTTAAAAGTATAATGTCATCATGAACTTATTAATATACATTAAATTTGATTGCTATAAATTTATAAAAAATAATATAAAAAAGCAAATAGATCACAAATATAAAACGAAATTATATTTTGACCAACATAATAGATGAAAGGTGGCTATGTATTAATATTATCATAAAAGCATCTTAATATTTTAAATATATTTATTCTCAAATTTCAAGTTAGTTATTGAGCGTAGACTATATATCCAAACTTAATAAATGTATAATAACAAAAAATTTCTTCTGAAACCAAATTATAAAACTTTTAATATCTATTAATAGGCACACCATTCAAAATAAAGTAGGAGAAAGTAATATATTTAATCTGCATAGTTTGTATCTTACTAGTATTTAAATTAATGTATTTTATTTCACATTATTATTAATAAAGTGACTCATAAAACAAAACAAAAAAATGTTGAACAAATAAAGGAAAAATAAAAATAGGAGGAAAAAATCAAAATTAAGATGAAAAATTTTTTGAAACATGATGAACAATAAAAATATGAAAAATCCAATTAACTACTACAATTATTTGATAAAAGAATTATTAATAACAATAAAAATAATCCATAAAATCCAAAAGGAATTAATATGGAATAATTAATAAGTTCTATAAAAAATAATAACAGATAAATTAGATATGTCAACAATCTAATACCCTTTAAGTCAAAGATACGACAATGCACAGAGAGAAATTAGGTAATAAAAATTTGATGTGATGTTAAACTATATAAAAATAAATGATAGACATAAAAAGGTGAAAAAAATGTTGTAAATGATATTTTGTCCACAGTTTAATTTTTTACATGTTTAAAAATTATAACATGACGCATCGTTACATAAGTTTTAGTTGAAAGTTTTTACTAATTTTTAAGGAAAAATTTACTACAAATGACATTATTGCATTGCCTTTTCAAATATCTCTTAAATTGAATAGGGATGGCAATGGGTCCGTGCCTAACCCAAACCCGGACCACGCCATTAGGGGTGGGTTTTTAGACCCCCAATCGAGTCCGGGATAGGTCCTGAGTTTTCATTTTAAAATCCGAACCCGTCCGGCTAGAATTTTATATTTTTTTTATTTATTATTTTATATAAATTTATATGATATGCATCTATACTTTGTATGCAAAAGTGCATATATATATATATATATATATTATATAAATGGTCACATGAAAAACTAAATATGCTATTCTTATATATAAAAATAATTATCTAATACTGGTAGTTAAGTTATAATTTGAAAATATGTACAAATAAATATGTGTTAGCGATATTTAACTTTTCAAAAATTAAAATATGTTTATAGAAATTTGTAAATAATTAGTACTTTGGTAATGCTATTATTATTATTTTTTTCATATTTAGAAAGTTATGATTATATAAATTTTCTTTAAAAAAAATATTTCTTTCAATTATTTAAAAAAATATAATTGGGTCCAATTTGGGACTCGCCGGGTCCGAGTCAGAGTTTGAAAATTTTATGGCGGGGCGGGTCCCAGGTTTGGCTAGACTCGCCCCGTTGCCTTCCCTAAAATTGAAATTAATTTTATGGCATTACATATATTTCAATTAAAAATTTCCTTATCTATATGTGTTATTATGTTATTATTTGAAATTATTACTTATTTTGCTTTTACATTGTTGTTTGTGTGTGTGTGTGAGAGAGAGAGATGATTAAAAATTATTAAATATAAATAATTAGTGGACTTAAATAATTAGGAAATAAAATAAAAAAAATTACAATTAAACAAGTTATTATAAACAATTAAAATTGATTCAAAAATTTGGCCAAAGTTGCAAATTTTGATATATAAAAAAACCTTCTTCAAATATAATATAATTATATTTTTTGAATTTAAAGTCCTTATTCAGTGGGACACAAAATTTAGACGAGATGGTATTTTGAAACAAAAACGTCATTTTAAGTATAGCCTTACTACTTGTGTTCGATTATTATTTTGAATACAAATGTGAAGCGTATATTTTAAAATTATGATTTTACTTGGAGGCATAAAAAAATTGGTGGAAAAAAAAAATGTAACATAAATGGTCTATGTCATTTGGATTGCTATTGCCAACGAAGCCTAATTCAATTGACGAAATTGAGGCTTCAAAATTTTTAAGATTTTGAGTTCGATTTCATTAATAAATGTGAATACTTTATTTTTATCTTTATGATAATTTATTATTTTATTAATTTAAATTATAATATAATAATTTAATTTATATGAAAAAAATTATTGATGTAACCTAATAATATGTTATAAAAAATAAATAAAATTGGATTGCTACTAGGCATTTGTTAGAAACTAGAATGATGTACCCTGTGGGGAACATTCCATGTCCCACCAAACGAACTATATTTTTAAATGGCCACGGGGGTTGAAAATGAAAAGAACACGTGGATATCTATCCTGCAAGGCTTTCGTACGTTTTGTGTTTTTGTTGTAATTATTTTAGATTATCTTGTGGGATATGATTTGACAGGACACATCTCAAACAAAATTTCAATTGCTAAACCCTATTCGTCTGAGTCAAGTCATCATTCATTCAAAAAATTACACGTATATATATCCACAATATATATATATATATATGTGTGTGTGTGTGTGTGTTTGTGTGTGTGTATTGTTATAAATTGAGATTCATGATAGAATAAGTATATGTTTACAAGATAGTTTGATCTCACGTAGCATCAGTTCGAATCTTTTATAATATAATAATATTATATTTTTTATTACGATCATCAATACACGATATGTGTATTGTTGGACGATTGAGATAAAAAAAAATAAAAATTTAAAACCTTTTCATATCATAAGCTTTTTCTCATTTCTCGTCTCACGCGCAGTATAAGACGTTGCACGACTATACAACCGAAGATTCGAGGTGCAAAATATGATACTACATTATCATGGTTTTAGAGCAAATATCTGAAAGACATGTACACAAACCTTGAATCGGCCCACTAAGAATTGGCTCCATATACCACGTACTTTTTAGCCCATTTGTCGAGTGGCCTTGAACGCTCAATCGATAAATAAACTTATAAACATATTATATATAATATATGTATAATTAATTTAAAATTTATTCCCTTTCAAATTTAGTATTTATCGTTCATATAATTATTGAAAATTTTAATAAAATTGGAAACAAGTTTGATTGATAATATTTTGAGATTTCATAATATTATCATGGTTTTAGGCCCAATATCTAAAAGCTTTAGCATAAGAAAAACTTCAATTAGTATAACAGAATTTAGTGGACTTACCCACTCAAGAATTGGGTCCTTATGAGCTGGGCTGAACTGATAAATACGTCACAAAATAACTTTATAGATATTGGTGTTAAAATTAAATATATTCATAACAATCAAGTAAAAATAATGTTTTATTAATAATATGTTCTAGATATTATACATTGTGATAGAAAATATAAAATCTTATACAAATTTAGTTGATAACTTATAGTGATAACCGATTCAAAATATATATATATATATATAGATAGCGATCATAAGTGGCGGCGCAGGGGGAGGGGGGCTAGGGGCACAATATTTCCCTAAGTTCATGCTGAGCCAAATTTTACATATATTTTTTGAAAATTTTAAACCCTCCCCGCTCAAAAAAATAAAAAATAAAAATAGAAATACCTTTAATATTTATTAAAATTGATATTACCCAAATAAAAATTTCTAACTCCGTCCCTAACGATAATGATGATAAATATTTTTTAAGAGAACAATTATGTTATTTAAAATAACATAATTTTCTAAAATTTAAATAAATTTTAATAAAAATATATGAACTAAACTAAATGATCCAAATCTTGCAAAGAAGATTCTTGTACAAACTCAATATATATGGCAATGCCACGTGTACTAATTGATGTTCAAACATGCAAATTCATAGATAATGATGAGTGACCGTAACTTTTTTATAATATGGTCAAAAAAAACAAAAGATTTGGTTAGTTGGGATGTTAAGATTTGATATTTGTTCTTATAATTTCCATATAAAACACACCCTTTTTCGTTCTAATTGTCACCTTGTGAGCATACCTTGAATGTCAACTTATAAGCTTTGAATTTTATAAATGATGGCAATTTCATTTTTTTCCCCAAAATAATTTATTTGAAAACAAAAGTTGCGACATAAGAATTGCCTTTTTAGTATATTTAATTATTATTTTTTTCGGATAGAACTACTAAATAAATATTTGATAATTTAAGTTTTTAGATAAGACAGTCATTTAATATAGTATTAGGGTCGGGTCAAATAAAAAATCATGTAAAAATTTCAAGATGGAAGCTTGTTGAAGAATTAAATAAATGTTTAATACCTCTTCTCTCCCGGACATTCTAAATTTTCAGATGAAGTGATCGTTTTGCAACTCAATTGATAATCCTGCACCTTTTATAAATAAGTTAGTTGTTACGAAATTTTAAAACACGAATCACACTTCATTCTATTGGTGTACAATGAGCCGAGCCCGTTTATAAACTTAACAAGTTGGTCCGAGTAAAGCTCGATTCAAGTTCGAAAATTTTAGAATTAAAGCTCGACTCAAATCCCGCCACTCGAAAATCACGAGCAGCCCATGAATTGTTATTATTAATTGTTCGAAAAATTAATTATATCATTTACCACAACAGCAGCAACAACAATATTGATTACTACCGGGGGCGGAGGGCGGGGGGCGGGGGGAGGGAATGAAGCTATAGTTATTGATAGTAATATAAATAATCATGCATAACACATGCAATTTTGTAAATGAGTTTGAATTCGAACTCGAGTTTGATTTTCAAATTTGAAAATTTTAAACTGAGTTTGATGTCAACTCATCTACTTCTATTTCGTTCATAGTGGAAAAAAATTCTTACATCAGTTGAGTGTTTGGCTCCACATATAAATGAAACGGAACAAATTACACTATTAGTTACATTTCAATAATTATTTTTGAAAAGAAAATTGTTATTGGCATTTCAAAATTATTAAAATTGTTATTGGCATTTCAAAATTATTACTGACACCTGATTTTTATTTTTTGTATTAATAAATTAACTAAAATGCCTATTCATTTTTAAAACATTATTTTTATGAATTTTATGACATACATACCACTTCTTTTTACGTTGTTAATCATCTTGATATAAAAAATACAAGATATTACAACCCTAATGTTAACTATTTAACTTTTTTGTCCTATTTACTTAAATATAAAATAAATATTACTAGCAAAAGTTTTTAGGTCATACATAGAACTTTTAAGATATACATGAAATTATGAAATAAAAGGAAACGAATTAAATATATAACAAAAATTGGATAATAAAGAAAACAAAAGATATTTTATAATCCCATTAATATACAAAATCCTGGATAAAAAACAACATATTGTATGTTCCCACTAATCCTATTTCTCCTAAAAATTATGTAGGTTCTAAGCAACAAGACATCTCTTACGAAAAGAAAACACAGAAAAAAAAAAAAAAGATGAACTCCAGATAGTCTTTAAGGCATGATTCCCTATTCACATTTTGCACCAAGATGGTGACGAATAGTTTTTTTTTTTTTTTTTTTTAAGCAAGAAGGTGAAGAATAGACTGTTAGGGTTCTATTGTCCAATAAATCAAATGGAATTAATATTTACAAATTAAAAGGATAAATTAGTCAATGGATAAAAAATTTGAAATGAAAGTGTTAATAATAATCTCCTTCCGAAAAATTTAATACAATTTAAATTGCTTGATATATACAAACCTTGATTGACCTTATAGAATATAGGCCATAGAAAGAGTTTTCATTGACAAGAGTCCCAAACTAATAAAGTTTGGAATCACCAAAAAAAGAAAAGAAAATACTAATAAAGTTTGGACAAAGTGAGATCAAATGAGTCCCCAAAGTTCGCAAAGCCTCTAAATCAACACAAGAGTCCAAATGTTACCATTACCATCCTTTCTGGCTCTCTTTTGTCTTCAACCAAAACGACAACTCAGAAATGGCACCAATAGGGTATAATTCTTCCACAATTGACTGTTTAGATTTCATTCATGTATTCAAATTCAACCATATTTTATATATATTTTTCAAAAAACAATAATGCATAAGATCTAAATAAATTTGGACGGTTGAGTATGTATACACGTGATCCATATAAAATTTTTTCCACACATCAGATACCATAACAAATGCATTTTGGTTACTCGGGTCCGGCCCCTCTGCCACCTCATGGGCACCTATAGGGTGGGACGGGTGTAAAGGCCCAGACTCTAGTAGCGCGGCCAAAGGGACTAAAAGGTTTGACCGCCCCCTCTAAAATTCTTTTCGAACTAAATTTTATATGTTTTTTTAGAAAAAAATTTTAATTTTGTTCCTTTTTAAAAATAGAATTACCTTTTATACTATGTACTACATCCAATTTTTATTATTTTTGTTTCAAATATCTGTTATTTTACCACAAAAAAAGCAATATGTAATGCATTTTTTCTAATTGTACTATTAATAAAGAGTCTATTGGGTCTAATAACTATCTTGGTCTCTTTGATATCTCAAATGTCTCTCTCCTCTCCCACTTTTAACATATTTTCATTTTCTTTCTTTTATCTTTCTTCTCTCTCCAGTGTCAATATATATATAAATTTTTTCATGCATCTTTTATCATTTCTTTTAAATTTTTCTTTCTCATTTATTGGTCAATCTTATAATTTCATTTCTATTCTAAACTATTTTTCTATAATAAATTTAATAAAATACAATATAAATCGTTAAAAATATATAATCATGTATAAAATTCAATAAATATTTTAATTTCATATTCAGAATTTGAATATGTAATTAAATTATATTTTATTTTAATTTTGCACACTAAAAGACATATTATTATGTATAAAATTCAATAAATATTTAAAATTTTGCACTCTAAATTTAAGTATGTAATTAATTTTTTCTGTGCACGCATTGAGTGCGCCTGATCGACTAGTATAAATAACTGACTAATATATAGCCTCCTTAATTATGTCACCACTTATATTTTCAATAAATCATTAGAGATAAATTTGTCAAATAAAATACATCATTAATTTTCCTTAATTTGTGCAGCAAAAATACAAAAATAATATAAAATAAAAATAATAAAAGTTTAATCTCGTTCTCCAAATCATAATTTTCGAATCCGCCTCCGCGTACGGGCATTACATGGAAATTCGGATTACCAATAATTGGATACTGGTGGGGTGGGGCCGTGGGGGCACCGACAGCCGGGTCTACTGGTCCGACCCTGCTAGTGAAGATAATTGTTAGAATCATGATTTATTTTAATTCAATAAATACTTTAGATGATACTATATATACATACACACATACATATATACACATCTATGTACATACTTCTGTGCTATTATTCATAAGAAGTAATAATGGAGAGTTGCTATTATATTATTATCTTAATTAAAGCATATCACTAAATTTCTTTCTAAAAATAGATTTTTATTTTGAAAAATATATTAAATACAATAGATTTAGAACTCAAAAGTAACAACAACAGTAATAATAATATTTAGAATTTAGAGCTCATCATTAGTTAGTGACTAGGCAAAAATATTATATCTGATGGTAAAGCGCGACTATATTTTTTTAAAAATCCAACGATGTAAAATATTATATAAGGCAACGATCATCGTGAAATAATTGCAGCCCATAAGTGTTGTGGTCTGATGGTTAAACACTATAGGTCTAATGGCTGTTAGTTTTCGATCAATTACATTCTCTCGAATAAAATGTGGTGTTGATAATAATAATAATAATAGTAGGAGAAACATTTACTTCAACATAATAGACTAATTGATATTTCATTTTTGGTTTTATTAGAAGAAAAATAGAGTTGCGCATGCAATGATTATTCAATTGAATTGAATTATTTATGTAATTGACTTGGAACAATTACGTTGATACATGATCATGAGGTAGTAATTTCTCTTTAAGCATTATCATTTTTCATTGTATGTTGTTTAGGAATCAAGATTTTTGGCTTGTAGAGTTGCTTGGGGAGCTTCTTTTTGGTCCAAATGAAATATCACGAGATAAACGCTGACTAAGAAACTAAAATGGATAGCAAATATATAAGTCTAAAGGGAAATTATGTTCCACACCATATTCTAAACATAATTGTACACTACTAATCTTTTATTTTCTCACTCTTAAAGCCTCCTAGCTGACAACTTCTCTTGCCTTGCACAGCGGCCCGTGCATCAGAGACTGAAGAAAAAAAAAAAAGAAGACCTCAATAACAAGGCAAGAGTGCACGAAAAATCTAGTTTAAATCCAATTTGACCCATCAGTATTGACACATGGCCTATGATTTATATGTGCCATGGAATTCATTATACAAAAAAGCATTAGGTTTAGGGTCATATTAATTGGAGGCAATCATCAAAAAATGATTTGAGAAGACCTTCTATTTTCAAAAGCCCCCATAAACATTTAGAAGCAAACTCAATTAAGCCTCCAAATCTTATAATTTGCCTCTAAAAATTGTATATGGGGCACTTTTTATAAAAACCCTCTCTATATTTTTCGCAACTGCAACTCTAGAGGCCATTATTTGAAAAGTCTCCTTATATATTAATAAGGCATTTTTAGGAGTTTTAGAGGCAAATCAAATAGCCACGTAATGTTACATTTGTTGTAGTTAAGTTTAGTGAAAGTGACCAATGTCATAGCAAGTGTAATACACTCATTATATGATTAATTTGATTTAACAAAATCGGGTTTGAACTAGAATTTTTCAGAGTGCAGTTAATATATATGGAATAAGTTTCTGTCAAATAAGTAATATGAAGAAAATAATTCATTACAAGCTATAATGCATGTACATAAAGGAAAATTTTCATTTTAACCTATCACAGTTGATATTGGGGTCAATGGGCACAAGGACAGTGATCTTGCAGAGCTGGGGAAGCTACTTGGCTCTGTCAACATTGACTCCCATGGCGACGATAGATTGTTTTAAGCAAAGACACATCAGTTTCAGCTCATCACAATTCCACTCTACGAGCTGATTCAATGAATTAGCCCCCTCACAACATGGAACCGTCACACCATTGCCATTGCCCAACAAAAATGACTCGCAAGGAATCAACTTTATTAAGGCTTCAGTGCAATTGATGGCACCTGCGCGGTCCATGGCCACTGCCAACATTACCAACCCTGCAATCCATATTGAAGTATAATCCATCTTTCTAGACATATTGTAAGACGTAGTTAAAGCTTATAATATGATTTGTATATATGTGATAG
Organism: Petrea volubilis; assembly: GCA_026212405.1. Lineage (NCBI taxonomy): Eukaryota > Viridiplantae > Streptophyta > Magnoliopsida > Lamiales > Verbenaceae > Petrea > Petrea volubilis. The sequence goes on from CM047880.1 coordinate 1,656,127, forward strand.
GATTGTTCAGTTTGTACTCCTTTTACAAGGGATTTATGGTTTGGTACTTTGAATTAACGAGTGGATTTGTTGCAATTAAGTTGTTATTAAAGAGGATAAGATCTTGTTGTTGTTGTTGATACTGAAGATGGACTTGCTATGGAAAATCCAAATATGGCTGCTTCTGGTTTCGCGATTCATGCCAGTATTGTAGGTCTAGAGGGCTTCTTGAAAGAGAACGCCATTTGCTTGAACATGATAATCGTCAAAATTAGTGCATTCGAGCGGCCAAACCTTCTATAGACATCATAATTTGGGGAAATTCTAATACATACGGCCATACTCGGTTGAACCTCTATTAATCATGTGGTGAGTATTGTACACTTGTTTAATTGGTGGATAGTCTATAGAAAGTGACTAATTACTTGGGCATTGCAATAAATTTACCATATGATTTGTTGGGTTTGGTCAAATTATGTCCGAGTAATTTTTTTTTCATTATTTAATATATATAGAAAATTAGCAATATTCAATTAATCAAGCATTTTTCTAGATTTCGAAGGACATGTCTATATCTATCTATACTACTCCCTTTGTTCCATAATTGTTGTCTTTTAAGATTACTCACAAGGTTAAACAAGTGGATAGATAGAATTAATTATATTTTAATTTGACTAAAATGCCTCCATAATCAATAAGTTGATTGGAGAATTTTTAAGAATTTGCAAAAGATATTAGGAAAAAAAATTATTTACCATCCAAAGTAAGTAGGTTTTGACATTTTGCCATATATATATATATATATATATTTGAACGATCACCTTCTAAACTTTGTGATTTTTACAAAATACCATCTATGCTCACATTCCGGTGGAATATTCCGTCAAGATTTCCTCACATGGCTACTACGTGAGTTTTTTAAGAGCATAATCATCTTTTTATATAAGTACCGCTCAAAAAATCTTGCAAAGTACGGCATATATTTTAATTGTTCAAAATCCAAGAAAGCACATTCTAATGTCAAAGTTCAAAACCATCAAACTAGCAACAAAAATAAATTACAAAAATCAAATAGCAAGAATTTTGAAAATAAATGGGAAAAGAAAATTTGTTAAAAAATTATTCTTTTGAAAATAATTTTTATCCCAATTTTTAGAATTAATTAAATTAATAAGATTGATTTTTTAACAAATAATGAAATAATTTCCATCCTTATTTTTTTCCCAAAAAAACAAATGATGACACTTCTTTTTAAAATTAATTAAATTGTTTTAACCATATTTCATTTGAAAATCAATAGAATTAGCAAGATCAAATTATTTTTTTAACAATTTTATCGTATTTTTTTTAAAAAAATAAGTTAAATCAAGATCAAATTTAAAAAAAAAAATTAGTTTGATCCCATTTCTTTTTAAAATTAATTTAATTTTCTTTAATCCTACAAATAAATTAGCAAGCACTTATATACAGACAAATAAATTAATATGCCATATGTTGACTAAATGAATGCAGTTGTCCAAGTAGTTAAATATCCCTAATGTATGCGAGTTTGAATACCACTTGTCGCAATTCAACCACACTTTTTGAGGTGAACTTATATAAAAAGACGATTGTGCCCTTAAAAAATCACATGGTAGTTATACGAGGGGATCTTGAAGGAATATTTTGTCGGAATTTGAATTTGAATGGTATTTTATAAAAAAACGTAAAGTTTGGGTGGGAATCAGTAAAAAAAAAGTTCATATAACAAAGTGTAAAAACTCACATACTTTGAAAGATAAATAAATTTTTTTTTCTCAAGATATTAATTAGAGTTTAAGGGCATATTAGTACAAAACAAATAGATTGACTATTGGAATATGTGAATGACATATTACGAGACAAAAAAATATTCTTAAAACAACAACAATTATGGGACGAAGAGAGTACTATATATTTGAAGGGGGTATTTGATCCAAGATTATTCAATTTGACTCAATTACAAATTCTTAGAATTTTAAAATTTTTAATTACTGGGAAAACCTCCCATTGGTGGATTCACATTCGTGGTAAGTTATATATTTCCTGGGTTGTCTGAAAACATTAACATAAATCTTTCCCCGATATTGTGCATTTCCTGATATTGTGCATTTTCCTTAAATAGAGTAAGAAACTTTCTTATTCATCTCTCACTAAAAATTAAATTGTGCATTTTAACTTATTCCATATTTAAATGCAGAATATAAATATATGTGAAAATTAAATTAAAAATAATAATTCAATCAAATATTTATTTTTTTGTTATTTCCATATTACCTAGATCACATAAAGTGAGTGCACGTGTGAGTGCATGAGTGACTGCAGGTGCGCGAGTGCATAAAAATTAAAAAAAGTTGATTGTGAAAGTGCCTTAAAGCATCTAATAAAAAAATATTTTATATATAATACTAAATTATATATATTCAATGCAAAATACATTTGAAGATGTAATATAAGCAAACATGATTTTATTAAATGTTACATTTGAATGATAATATTGATAATTTAATGTTATTGAATAAATTTGTCAATTTTTTTTAGTACCAATGCTTAATTTATACACAAAAAGCTAGTCGCACGAGTACCCTTAAAAAAAACTAATTTATGATCCCCATATATATACTTACTATATAGCAATTAGAATTACTAGGCACTAATTACATCAGTAGAAGTTTATTTATACAGTATTTAATTAAGATATACATTAATTTTTCTCAAAAGGCTAAATCAAAAAGGTGGTTGGAAAAGTTTATCTATCAAGTGAATATCAAACATTTAGTATTTTTTTTATTATTATGTCTAGTGCGCGACTAGTAAAACTTAATGTGAGGATAAATAAATCTTAAGTTGTCTGAAAAGGAGAACCGGACACTCAATTCATCAATTTGAGCATTGATCGTGAGAGCAGCAAGCGTGATAGGAGATGTTACCTAGAGTAAAACCTTAGAATAATCCACAAATTGAGATTTCAAAGAGAAATTTATTGTAATAAACTCACCATCAATCCCTATCCTTTTCCGGGTTGTCATTAATTACAATAATTTGAATAATTATTATTTTGCTTAATTTGATCTTTTCATTATCTATATGATTAATAAAGTCGAAAGACTTTTGACTTTTGACTTTTCTATTTGGTCCATTTAATTGTGGCATTCCTGAAATCCCTTTCAACTTTTATCTTGTTTCTTCTCTCATCATTGTATTTATCTCAAATTTCAACAAAGTGAGAATCGATAAATCAATTAGTGATTTTATCCTTCACGTAGGCACACAATGCAAGTAATTAGACAACACAATTATCCGAATTAAAGAGCACATTTGTACAAGTATCCAAATATAAAAAGAAATGATGTTTATTGTTTGAATATTTTAAAAGCACTCAAGGAAAACTTTATACTGCAAGCCATCAAATATGTGGACAATGATATTATAAAGTGAAAATTTCAGTTCAAAACTCATTTGATGAATAAAAATGAGACGACGTAAACTCGATGTGCTTTATCCATCTAAGGAAATATAGTTGTCACAACATATTTCTACACCATAATTTGTTATAACAATCTATCAACGTGTTAGTGAATTAAATCTTACCCTGTATCAAAACGCAATTTGATATACAAATAAAGCACAAAGCATTTCATATAGTTATTTATGTGAACCTATTTTATGTATCTGTACATGGCCTTTCGGGATAATAGATACGTTGTCTTTAAAGGCGTAAAGCATTTATTGCAGTGGTTCGAATTTTGATTGCGTGTTCCAATATAAATGATGAGTGTGCATGTTATTAAAAATAAAAATTTCTAAGTATCTAAACAAGGTTTAGGATCAATACTGTTTCAAGATTACGACACGTGTTTAAACTCTTCCTTAAATGAGAGATCAAAAATTGTTTGCTAAGATTTGTTGCCATGGAGCTTTTCGGAAATATTAGAGAATATATATATATATATATATATATATATATATATAAATTATGGTTGCATTTGGAAGCCGTATAGGATTAAGCGTGACAAGAAAATTATCGGATGTAATGACAAAAAATATAGTAGTAATCATTTGCAAAAAAATGATTGATAGTCTGTTTTATTTCAACGGATATTTCAAAAAGAGTGTTTAGTTGTATATTTTTTATGGATGGATTGAATGTAAATTACAGAATATCTTTCATTTCTTTTAATGAACACCAAAATACCATCCACAAGCTTTTAATTTATTTAATTATTCTTTGAATATGTTTCTAAGACATAATCGATGAACACCCATAATTATTCTTCCCAACAGTTGGAAATTTGAGATGCCCTATTCTCCCAACTATCATTCTCGCTTATAAAAACACGTCTCAAGTTAATCTTGAATAATTGCATAATTTTGGTGACTGATTTCTTTTTGCTCAGCGATATAGGGTGATTTGACATTTATATCAGCTAAGCCCAAAATCAATAGATTGCATATCCCACACTCTTGTGGAATGGATTATTCCAAAAAGTGTAGGATAAGAGACCGGACTTAAGTTATATCAAGGACAAAAAAAAAATTGCCACCAAATATAATTATGGTTGGAATACCTATATAATCTCATTCATAAATTCCTATCAAACACAATATATATATATATATATATATATATAAATGAAAGACTAACCCTTCATTTAGTTTTTAGATTTTGATAAGAAAAATAAAAAAAAAATTCTTTACTTCAAATGAAAATATTCTTTACTTTTATTTTTTATCCTTTTCATTTTTTCTCAATTTTTTCATACCAAAATCTTTGTTTCAAAAGTAACATATAAAAAAGTTGGTTTGAGGGTATTTCGTCGACAAGCCTCAGCTTATGATTACTTTAGAAAAAGCCAAAAACAGTAATAGTTTGGTACTTTTTTTCTTTCAATATAATCATAATAATAACAATAATAAAAAATAATAAAATAAAATAAGATACAAGAAATTCTTGGTACTTTGATAATTATCTAACTGAATTTATTTAGAAAATTTACATTCATTAGTTTTCCAAACCTATTAGAGGTGTCAAAAATATAAAACGGACCTATTTTTGTTTCACAAGGAACAATTGAGTATATATTATTCAATTATATTAATGTATTAAAATAAGTTAAATACAAACTAATATAACATTCTTTACAACGTACTTTTTTTTTTCTGTTCAAATAGAAATTTTACATAGAAAAATTTCATCGCCAAATTGGCAAAGCTTTTGAAAATGAAGATGCATGGTGATCACAAATTAGGGCCCGTTTGGATGTGTTTAGAAAAAAAAGGTGTTTCTTGAACGGTGTTTTTTATAGTAGAGTTTTTTTTTTTTTGAAGTCAAGTAATTTTGCGTTTGGATATAATAATTAAAAGTATTTTAAAAAACGTTTTTATTTGAAACTACCCTAAAATAAAAAGCTCTTTTTAACTCTTTTTTTTGGCATTTATTTATTTTTTTAAAGAGTCCATTCAAATAAAATTTTAATCGGCCTAAAAGCATAGTTCGACTAGTCTCATTTACTGCTATAGATATTTATTTGGTCCTGCTCTTATCTGGGCTAATCAATATATTGCTAAATTACATACTTATGCAATCGATATTTTTTAACTAATATTTATTTGTTATAACGAGGTCAAATAATATCCCAATGCACCACACCAAAAACTAAATAATATCCCAATGCACCACACCAAAACCAAGGTTTTTTTTTTTTCTTTTTATAAATTCTCCCGTTAGTTCAAATATAAATTACTTTGCCACCAAACATTCGTTACCCACTTGTTTTTTATCTCACTTTTTGGATGATCAAGTTTAAACTATTACTCCTTTTTTTTTTCCACTAATCAATTATTCAAAAATCTCTAAATATCTACAATTTTAAAAAATTGCAGCAATCATAAACACCTCGTATACAAGTTCTTTCGATTTCAGCTCTCTCTCTCTCTCTCTCTCCATATATATATATATATATATATATTGAAGTAACTCAACATTTGTTATTAAAAACTCTAATTTCATTAATCATTTTACATCTTAGACTCGATATTTTAACCTATTACATTGATTAAGGCGTAATCCATTGCTATAGCCAAACAAATTCTTAAACTCAAAACACTTATAATTATTACAATGATTAAGGTGCAATCCATTGCTTAACCAAACAAATTCTTATAATACAATGACAAAGAGGGTGATTACGGAATACGCGGCACAAAAATTACTTCCAGAATCATCTTGCTTTATTTTATGGATAGAATGGTCCTTGCGTAACCATTCATCCATAATATGGAATAAATTATTTTCGTCTTTGATAAATTTACCAATGGTTATAGTCATTTTCTCCTATTCACTATTTCGACCATTTCTGAGCACTTCATAGTATTTTCGGGGTGTCTGAAGATTCGATCATTTCTCTATGATTTCACTTGCACGGGCCCTTCCAACAAGTTTCGAAGATAAAAATCTTTTATTGACCCATAAACTGACCTAAGGAAATCTATGAACTCAAAGCAGATCCTTGACTAATGAAAAAATTTGTAACGGATAAACTCCAACACTAATAAAATTCCTTTGTGATGGATTTGTAAAATTCTATTTAAACATAACTGGAATAGCAATCAGTGGCAAAATATTTAGTAACAAATATCATGTGACGGTCAAAACTTGTCGCACATTTATGTTCTATGATGGATTTTGTTAAATGTATGATGAATTACTTTTTTAGTGAAGAGTGTGTATTTTTGCGATGGAATGACTTCAATTTATTAACTTGAATGAATTTTAATAAATTAGACATTTCTCTCAATATCTGAAGAATGGGTGACATATATATATATATATATATATATATATATATATATATAAACCCATAGCCGCATAACTTTATAACTCAAATAAAAAAAGTGTATATTGCTATTTACATTTCATAATAAATTCGGAGGTTGTGAGATTCCACTATTTAATACTATAAGAAAATATTTAAATTAGTGACAACATAGCAAGTAATAATTAAAAAAATATGAATAACTACAAAATGTTTAGTGACAAAACACAAGTGACAATCAAATTCAAGTTGGAAGTAACTTCAAATTAAGGAAAGAATAAAATCTTTCTTGATAATAGTGAAAATTAAATGTCACTCAAGGTCAACAATAATACAATTAATAATTCCCTTTAATTACCACACAACTCTCTCCACTTTGTATAAAAACAATAACAATAAGCAATAATTATATGATGTGATCATGGGATTATATTTATGATAATCATACTCCAAATCAAACACAAAATTATTAATATTCAAAACACAATCACATGGCCTCCTCCCCCTTTCCACTACGACACATGCCCTATTCAATCTCTCACATGCAATCTAACATTAATGTATCTAAAAAAAGTACTCAAATTTTGATTAGAATTCAATACATTTTTGTGTTCAATTTGTTCATTTCCTATTATTAAGTTCACATAAATAATTTATTTAATTTACCAAAAAACATTTATTAAGTGATTAAATAAAGGGTTAATGTCACGGGACTCCCCCGTATTAGTGCCAATTAAATCAAAAAATCTTGTGAAATAAAAATTAGTATAAAAGACCCTTTGAAATGTAAAATTTTTCAAAAAAGACCCTCCACTGACGGTTTAAGTCACACACGCAGTTTTTGCATGTAGGATCATGTTTTAGACATGAAAAATTACTCTTTTAACCTTTTGAAATTGAACCTTGTATTTTTAAAAATTATCTGGGTGAACCCTCTATTTTTAAAAATTAGCAAGGAGAACCCTCTATTTTTAAAAATTAGTAAGGTGAGCCCTATGTTTTTAAAAATTAGTAAGATGAACCCTTTATTTTGTATCAATTTGTAATGTGCCTTGCAAATTGATAGTAAATATTTAGGAAATTTCGAAGGTTAGAATTTTGTTTCCAAATTGATTTTCCGCTCTTTTATTTTCTATAGGAAGATTTTGGTAGGAAATGAGAGAAAATGTGATGTTATTCTTCAAATTTTAGAGAGGGGTAAAATTGGCACTTCATGCTAAAATTTTCAAAAAATGGCTCGAAGGGGCGGTGTACTAATTTTAAAAAACATGAGGGTTTTAAGACAAATTTTTATAACACAGGGGTTTTTATGCTAATTAGGCTTAACACAAGGGGTTTTATAAATTTAACTCTTAAATAAATAACCATACACTTAGAAAAAATTTATTTTAAAATATATATCATTCTCAAGTTTTGAGAATGCATTTATTAATTTTTCTCAATATAGCCTTTTATTCTAATAAATACTTTTGTAAATCTCTTGAAACTCTCAACAATTCAGTAACTGAAATGATATTTTAGTCATATTGATCCAAAAATATGATTATTAATTATATTTCTTAATTTATGTGCAATTATGATTATTAATTGTCTTCCTCAAAGGGAGCGAAGGGAGTAGAATTTACTATATTGAAATTTTATCTAAATATTTATTATTTATTTACATAAAAATTAAATTATTTAACACCGTATAGTAATTATAGAGGAAAAAAAAACAAACAAACAGCCCTGAAATTATATATATATATATATATGTGTGTGTGTGTGGGTGGGTGGGTGTGGGTGGGAGGGTGGGTGTAAATATGATTTAATCAAATTATCACACAGGATAAACAAGTTTTAAATTCTAAACGCGTAATTGTACAACAAAATATGAAAAAAATCTTTCATGGATTGAGTGCATACACCCATTTTAGCTGCATTTCATATATTACATTTTTGATAGAGCAAATTATATCTATAACTCTTTTAAGTATAGCGTAATTACAAGTTAGTCTTTCTTGTTTTAAAACTTACAAATACCCCATCAAGGCTTAGGATCTTTTAATAAATATTAATATAAATGGCCACTTTCCTGCAACCTAGCCATTCCGGCCACCTAAAGATACCCCTCGTCAAGCTTAATAAAATCTCTCGATTAATTTTGTGATTTCACCAATTTTTACGAAATAATTCACTGTATATCACTTTAACCTCCACCAAATATTACCATTTATAATTCAAATCCACCACTACTCTTTTATTTGAAATTAATTTCATTTGTAGCTTAACAGCTTGAATTAGTTAGGACTGCATGAATCCGATATCAAAACCCCATCAAAATTTCAAGATAACTCGTAGATTACGCCCAATCTTAATTAAGAATGAATTTTATTGAACTAACGAGACTAATTTATAATTATATTATATTTCAAAAAATATAGATATGATTTATCCCTTGTTTGATAAAATACCTATAGAATGTGATTAAATTTGGACCACTTAATGCACGATAGAATCTAAACTCGCAATTCACAAAAAAGTTTTCCACAAAATACACATAATCACCATGAATCTCACTTCAATATTCAGTTGCAATATAAAAACTGAAAATAAAATCATATATTTTAATACACACACACACGTACATATACACACACATAGTAGTAGAAAATGATGAAGTCATCAAACCTGTTTGTATTCCTCGTCCGCGTAGCCAGCCAGCTGTGCCGCCACGGGTCCCTCTGCGTGACACACTGGACCCTCCACACCCCCGCCCTCCCCCCCCCCCCCCCCACCCCCCCGCGGGCACCGCCACCCCACCTCACTCTTCCAATGCCCACATTCTCATTCCATACCGCACTCAAGGCAAACACTCACCGTGTGTTGAAAAAGAATACTCCTAACACTACTTCAAATTCTGAAGCCTACGCCTCACGAAAAACAATGCAAAAGAGGAATTTCATAGCAAAACCGGAAATCCCGTGAGGATTTCGTATAATACAATTGTGGGTTTTTTGTGTTAGTGATGGCCAAGAGTGGTGTGCTTGAGGTGGATCCAGCTATGGCGGCTAGAGCAATGGAACTGAAGAAAGAATTGCAGAAATTGGTGAAGGCGATTGCGGACGAGGACGATGTTAATCTTGAGGCCATTGATAGAGCCCAGAGAATGCTGTGCGGTTTGAAGGACTTGAAATTGAGGAAATCCGTCTCGTTGAAGGTTCATGATCATCATTGCGACTGTGACATGGTTTCTGGGGCCGTGCCGGAGGAGTTCAAGTGCCCGCTCTCGAAGGAACTCATCAGGGATCCTGTGATTATCGCTTCCGGACAGGTTACTCTGATTTTTCTTTCTAGCTATGGTTTTGAATTTGTGTGTGTGTGTGATTTTGCTTATTCTTCTTGTTCTTTATGCGTGCTTGTGCAGTTTAGATGAGTTTATGATGAATTGCGAGGTGGGTTTTGGTTCGAATTTGAGAATTTTGTTGTGGATAGTGAGTTTCTTCTGGCTGTTTCTGGTTCTGGATTATGAAATGTTATTTTTTGTACTTTATTTTCTTTTGTTTTATTTTTCTTTTATTTATTTATTTATTATAGATTTTACTGATGAAGGGTTGGTGAGCACCTGAATTAGGTGATTTAGTTTTTGATTTTGTGCTGGAAAATATTGGTCAATCATCTCTGTTTCCAGTTTATCTCTGCTTTGCAAGAAGGAAACAAAATAAAGGTCCCAAATTTTTGGATTTTATGAACGTCTTTTTTTTTTTGTGAAACTTTTAATCTGAGGCACGAAAATGATTTGCAAAGAGAAATTGATCTTTTTGACTTTGTCTGTTTGAAGGACTGTAACCATAACAATGTACAAATCAACAAGTAAGAAGGCATTGTGTTTGCTTTTTTCTTTTTGATTGTATTTGCAGTCATGATATTGAAGTTCTTTTTGCATACACTTCCATCTAATTCATATACCGTCTGCATTTTTTAACATTTTACCTTCAAATTTGGCAGACTTTCGATCGGCCCTTCATTCAAAAATGGCTAAAGGCTGGGAACAGAATGTGCCCGACAACCCAACAAGTACTTTCGCACACAATGCTTCTCCCTAATCACTTAATTCGTGAAATGATATCCCAATGGTGCAAAAGTCATGGGATAAAATTGCCGGAATCTGTTCAGTACACCAATGACTCGGGCTTAACAGAAGCCGATAGAAACCACTTCGATTCGTTGCTCAAGAAAATGTCTTCAACGCTATCCGATCAGAAAGAAGCTGCAAAAGAGCTGCGTTTATTGACAAAAAGAATGCCTTCTTTTCGTGCACTTTTTGGAGAGACCCCTAGTGCCATACCGACATTGTTATCTCCACTCTCTCAAACCAAGAACGCGGGCGAGCTTCAACCGGACCTCCAAGAAGACGTGATCACAACACTGCTGAATCTCTCCATTCATGACAATAACAAGAAGCTTGTTGCAGAGACGCCTATGGTCATCCCTCTTCTCACAGATGCATTGAAATGTGGAACAATAGAAACAAGAAGCAATGCAGCTGCAGCCCTTTTCACATTATCAGCTCTGGATTCGAACAAAACTCTTATAGGCAAATCCGGTGCCTTAAAACCCCTTATTGACCTCTTGGAAGAAGGACATCCGTTAGCGATGAAAGATGTGGCCTCAGCAATTTTCAACCTATGCATCGTTCATGAGAACAAGGTCAGAGCCGTAAGGGATGGTGGCGTCCGTGTGATCTTGAGAAAAATCATGAGTAGAACGCACGTTGATGAGTTGTTGTCCATTCTTGCTATGCTTTCGACGAGCCAAAGGGCTATTGAGGAAATGGGAGAGCTCGGGGCGGTTTCTTGCTTGCTTAGCATAATCAGAGAAACGTCGTGTGCACGTAATAAGGAGAATTGCATTGCTATTCTATACACTATATGTTTTAATGATAGGTCGAAGTTGAAGGAGATCCGGGAAGAGGAAAGCACGTATTGTACAATATCTCAACTCGCTCAAAACGGGACTTCAAGAGCCAAGAGAAAAGCCAGTGGCATTCTTGAAAGGATCAATAGGGTTGTCAATCTTACTCATACTGCTTAAGCAAGGTAGTTTTGAGCATATATTCTGTAAATTCTATGTGTTTTCGTCATTTTTGAATCCTTTTTTTTTTTTTTTTCCTTTTTGTATATTCTATATATATATATAAGAAAAGGGTCTGATCTTCTGGTGAATAATGGAAGCTTATTTTGAAAGATGCTATCACATATTGGTTGATAATTGAAGCACATGGTTTTGAGTTAGACTGTATTATTTATGGTTGATAATATTGATTTGTCAGTTCATGGATTTAGCCCCTTTTTTTTCTTTTTTGCTTTTCCATGGTTGTCAATTCGTTTGCTAACTGGTCTTGGCTTGTTTCATTCCATTATTACTAACTTGTTGAGGGTCATTGTGCTGGCTATAGTTTGTTTCTTTCACTGGTTACTAACTCATAAGGGGTCTTTGTGCTGGCTTGTCCCCCTCTTGTATCTAGAGAATTTTTGCCCAACTTGATCGCACCAATCAATCATGTAGCAAGTGTTTACACACTTGTCATGTGATTTGTCTCTTTTCCTAAATTGTACACCAATCACATGGAAAGTGTAAAATATTTGTCATATGTTTAGTTCTGGTGTGGCTGAACTCGGTGTGAATAAGAATTTCTCTTGCATCTTAATTTACCAGTTGAAAAAGGACACAAAAAAAAAAGAAAGAAAGTTTGCTAACTTAAATTGTTATGGTTTATTTAGGAAATGCTTGGTTATATTTTTGACTGTTTTTGGGAGAAACGTTTTGGGGAAATATATTTCGATAATGAGTTTATGAGACTTGTGAAAATTAGCCCATTATGATGCTGAAAAACGTAACAAATCAACTTCTAATATTCTGTAATTGACAGTGGATTTGTTGCATTTACTAATTCATGGGGTAAATGCAATATAGGTTGTAATTGAATGTGCAAACTTTAATGAACTCTTGTTATTATTATTATAATGATATAATAATTAATATATAAATATAGTAATTGAAAAACGTAGATTTATATTCTGACTAATATAATAATTTGAAATGATTAATTTTTGTTTTAAAATATTTGAAAAGGAAAAGTGTATCGTGAATGAAATCTTTGATCTAATTTTGACAAATAGGAGATGTGTTGACAAAAAAAAATAATAAAAAAAAACGGGGGTACTCTATATTTTAAACAATTGCATCAGTGATTCAAACCAAATATAGAATGATTATATTTTATAATCAATTATCAATTTAAAAAGCTATCAAATAATATATAAAGAAAATTACTCTATCAATCCTTGTAATACTCTATATATATATGTGTGTGTGTAATACTCTCTCTATATATATGTGTGTGTGTGATACATATGTAATAAAAGAACAAATTATAATGCAATAGAATAAGATTCATATACGTGCGAATCGATCCAGCAATTGCTCTTTTACTAGTTTACGTGAATTTCACTCGAAGCATCAATTGGTTTTGTCTATATGGTAAGCACGCAATGCCATAGTTTAAATCGCTCTCTCTCTCTCTCTCTCTCTCTCGGTGTTTAGCATTGTTATTTTCACTTCTATACGCGGTTTAATATGGCTTATATCATACTCATAGACAGCTCAATTTACGCGTTTAGAGTTTCAACTCTTTGTCGTACTCTTATGTTTAGTGAGATAAGAATCCATATTTTTGGAGGATAATATATATTTTAGTGCACACGACAAAAATATTTTATATTTTATTGTGTTTGAAATATAAACTCAAGTTCGAACTCAGGCTCAAGTGTGATATTTTCTAATTATATAAATCTTATAAGAAGTGAAATAATCGTGAGTCTACAAACAAATTTATATAGTTCAAATTCTTTGACTCAAGTTCGAACTTTTGTCTGAGTTGGTTTATTTAATATACAAGTAGGTTTGATTCGTTTATATTCCTATATATACGGTTGGGTTTTTTTTTTTTTTTGAAACCAAAGCTCAAAGACTAAGAGTTTGTGATTAACAATTGAATGAATTTTTGGGTTCTAGCCTAATGAATTTGTGATTTATAATTGAATGAATGGTTCTATATTGGCATGAGGAAAGGCAATAGAGAAAAATCTGGCCCCATTGGATGGTGTTCAATTTTCTTGTTTTCTCGTCCAACCAGAAGGCCCACAAAGTCCTGTGAAATTCTTGGATTCTAAGCCCCTCATCTCCCTAGAGAGAGAGAGAGAGAGGGGGAGATTCTTGTCATACTCACCCTACATCTTGCTCAAGTTCTCGTTGCCTTTATTGCTATCATAGTACCAACATGGATGTGATTGATGAGGATGGGTGGACCAAGTCAATTTGGATAACCATGAACATTGCACTTTTGGTTGTTTCACCATTGCATATAACGAGGGTAATTGCATCGAGTCGAATTGAGTCGAATTAAATATAACTCAAAATTTTTTTATGAATGAGAATTTAAGTCTTATATATGTACTAAATTGTTATGATTTAGTTACATTATGTATATTTTTTATATCAAATAAAATAAGTATGAAATAGCTCATAATTATTAACTGCATGCATATATAGACTCAACACTCGATGCATAACACAAGACATACGCTCGTATATAGTTATGAAGGATTTTTCAAAACCTCAATTAGAAGTTTAGTTGTAAATTTTTGTGGAAGTCACCATATCTATATCTTTTTATAAAACATTAGAATCCTTTAATAATTACTTGGTGTTTTTGGTTTTATTTTTTTCTTTTTCTTTTTACTTTTTACTCTCTCAATTTTTCTCTCACTTTTATCTCTCTCATTTTTTCAACATGATATGTTTTTTTCCCTTTTTTCTTTCTTCTCTCATATTTTTATCTTCAATATTTAGTTTACTTTATCTTTTTATTTATTTTTTAATAACAAAACTCAATTTAATTTTCTTTTTCTTTTTTATAATATATAAATTTACTTTTCAATCATTTTTTTCATAACATATCAAATTATAAATTTATTAAATATGTGATCAAATTATATTTTATTTTTATTTTGCATACAAATAGAGTGTGTCACACCCACTAGTATAAATAGTGATTGTGACTTAAATTAAAGATAAAAAAAAAAAATTAACCATGTAACCAATAAAAATACATCAATTTGACACGAACCCTATAGCTATGTATCAACACAAAATATTTTTCAATGCATATGTGGATTTTAATTAATCTAAAGTGATGGATTTATATATTATGGTGAAACTATATTCATTAACGCATTTATCGTACTTTTTTAACTAACAAAATTGTTTAACATGACAAGATTGATCGCAATTCATGTCTAAACTCGTGTGATGTTCTAAATTATCCACGAGCAAGTGTTTACAAAAATAAAATTGATCTTATAAGAAACAACATTTATGTGTGTGTGTGTGTGTGTGTGTGTGTGTGATGTGCATGAATAATTATAGAGATGTTCCTTAATGAGAAAATTAAACATGAACGTGTAAAGTAACCATACTAATAACAAGAGAAGTAGAGAACCATAAAAAAAAATTTGCTATTAAATTAAATGAATTAACTTGCCCAAAAATAAATAAAAAAAACAAAAATCTTTTTTTCTTCCTGTTGTTTTTTGAAAGAAAAAACAAATTATATTATATGGATAACATTTCTATATATGTTATGTATGGTTTCTATTCTTGAATTTGGATAGTTATAGCCTTTTCACAAGGGAATAATGTCGGATGGCATAGAGCCCGTCTGGATGCATTTTTTTTAAAGAAAAAAAGCAGCTATTTTTTTTATTAGACACCAAAGCACACTTTTCCTTTCTTTTCTTTTTCTTTTTTTTTTTTCCTTCTAAACCAAAAATGAGTGTAGCAACCAAAATACATTAGACCATTAAGTCCTAAATTTAGAGCTCAGTTAGATAGACTTTTTTTCAGAAGAAAAGAATTTCTCTATTTTTTTATTTTTTTTAAAGAAAAGCATTTTAGTCGAATAAAATTATATTCAGTTGAACTTTTTTTAAAAAAACAGAAGTCAAAATCAAAAATAAATGGCTTTTTTAAAAACAATCCAAAATGATTTCAAATAAAAGCATATTTTAAAACACTAGTGTTTGGTTTCATTTTGGAAAATGATTTTTAACTCCCAAAACTAATATTAAACATTCATCCAAATTTCATTTTGATTTTCTCAAAATATTATTAAAAAATTATAATCATTTCCACCATCATATCAATCAAAAATATATATTTATATCTTTCAATCATCATTTTAATTTAACTATCACACGACTATAATTATAGTACATAATAATATAAATTTTTGATGTGATATCATCACACCACTAACAAGACAAAACTTGCATAAAAAGACATTTACAATAAAATTTATCTCTTCAAAAACAAAATCAAACATCCTTTTATTCTCCATATTCTCCCAACCCCCTACTAAAACATATTTCCCCAAAACAAAAACCCAATATAGCCTCGGAACTTGGGAACCTTTGAACCTTCCTAATAATCTTGATGAATGGTAAGCCGATACATCTTAAACACCACAAGCAATTCAAACTAGATAACACGAAGAGAGAGAGAGAGAGAGAGAGAGAGAGAGTTGCAGTCATGAGTAATCGGAGGGAGGGAGGAAGTTGCAGTCCTATGAGAAGAGAGAGAGAGAGAGAGAGAGAGAGAGAGACAGACAGAGAGAGAGGAGTTGCACTCATTAGTAATCAAATAACACAGAACAGAACAAGCACAAAGATGTCTGCTAACTGTACAAAGCCCATTTGTAAACACTACACACTTACAAATAATGGGCTATGTGACCTTCTAAATTTGGCTACAGAAGCAGATTGGGGTTTATGTCTTAAGATCATCACATTGTAAACACAACGCTTTTTTAACCTAAAATGTTCTCTAACATTCTCGACCCCTGAGCAAAAAAAAATTACTATTGAATAATCCATTTTCGCCATCACTAGTCCAAGAAATCATAAAATCAATCCATCTTATAGGCCCACCCATGCGCCTCAAGATATGCTCTCACAGCTTCTTTGATGGCCAAATTTGGAACCAGCTGAGATGTATAAAGCGGTTCACGAGTTATCGGGTCAAATTCACCCACCTAAAAAGTGGCAAAAGTTTTCGACGTCAAATTTACGTACGCATATACATAAGAAAAAGGTATTGTATGAATCCGGTCTTGGGCCCGACATATGCACAAATGGTTGTTATTGCGCCATATTTTGCTGTTTTTCATTTACTCTAGGATGTAGTGTAATCTAAACCATTTTGGCGCATATTTGGATCCAAGACTGGGTTCACATGAGAATTTTCCGACAGGAAGGAAAAAACAGATTTATACCTTCTGTAGATGATCTAGGATTGTGGCTCTTTCATATGTAACTCCACTAGGAGTAATCACAGGATCACGAAAAATGTCTAGGGTGATTTTACAGCAAAGATAGTCAGGCACCTGAAATCCTTGTCGTGTCAAGAACCCAGTGGAGAGATATCAAGTAGAGCTACAGGGATGCCAACGGTAAATTCTCGTATGGGACCGGTTTTGGGCCTCACCTTTGCATCCAGATGTCAAGATCGTGCCATATCTTATATATAAATATCTTTTTTATCAAATACACATGAGACGTGGCATGATCCTGGCCGTCGGGTACACCGATGGGACCCAATAACCTTTTTATACAAGAATTTTCCAACACCGATGCTTACCTCAGTAGGAGTATCATCCTCAGCAGCTTTATTGAACACTAGGTTTAAAGCTTCCAATTGCTTAAGATTAGACTCAGTAGTTTCGTCTACAAAACCTTCTGTTTTAGAAGCATCAATGAAATGTTTCTCCTCCAGAGCTGCTACACAAGCTTCTCTGTGTCATATGATACAGAAGCCATCAAGAGAGAGAGACGAGGGGAAAAAGAGGAAATGCGGTAAGCAAACAAATTCATCACAGAAGGGGAAGTCGGAAAAGAGAAAAAAGAAAATTCAAAAAAGAGAGAACTTACTTTAAGTTTTGAAGTTCCCAAGAACGCTTGGTAGATTCGTGCTCCCATGATAAATATTTTGCTCTTGCAAGCTCTTGCCATATCTCCTCTACCATGTAACCATTGGGGGTTTCGCCTCTACCGAGGTCCAATGCCTATGATGGTACACAACACATAATGAGCAACAAGCAAGATTGTCTTTGATAAATGCCAGATATTTTTTCAAATAAATGGAGCAAATAAAATTTAACAAAATATTGACAGCCTTCCAATTCCTAATGCCATTGAGCCTGAATAGCAAAGGATACTATCTAGAGGCAGTTATACTGATAATGCTTGCAATGCGTCCATAAGTTTGCATACTAGGATTTTCACAAGTATATTACTATAGCGAAAAGAATTTTGAAACATATAAATATCATACTTTTTCTAATTCCCTCACACCTTCAACATATTCTCTCCTTTGTAGCAGTGCGAGACCAAGCATATAGTGGGCCTGAAACACAAAGCAATTCTCAAGTTAGTTGAGCCAAAATCAGACTTCTACTTTAGTTTCATGGTAAATGGAAGGCACCACTATAAGTATAACCGATTCAACAGGGTTCAACATGAATTATGGTGAATATTGGTACGGTCTACAGAAAACATTCATGCAAGCTCAGTATGTTAAGCAGGCAAACCGGTACAACAACTTGCAGAGATCAAATCCACAAGGAAAATAACATCTACGAACAAAGAACCACAGCTCCTGCAAGGGCTTCCATATCTTTCAAATAATAGAGAACAAGACTGGTAGTGCCTTATCAAGCCTACACGTTGTGCTGTAACAAAAAGTTAGATACAAACAAAACAACCAATCACAGCTTCCTACTTCAATTTAGTCAAAGCTTGAAACTGTGAATCATGTTGATGTTCAGCCCGAGAAAGATTATAGAGCTACATGTGCTCATATTAATTAGTGAACGGTGCATACCTCAACGCCACCCACTTGGCACCTTTAAAAGTAAATGGCAGGCTAAGAGTGGTGAAGAAGAGTTCGAGTTACAGAAAACAAAAATATTAATTAGGAAAGGGCTTGGCAAGCTATTCAAAATTTGGGAGCAAGGATGTTGGAAGTTGGATCCAAAAAAAACAAAAAAATTATTATAGATGAGAACCGGTAGATTAGCAAATGACAGTCAGTTTGCTTATGTTCGTCTTTCTGTTGTACTCACAAGTGTGTAAAGATTAATTAACTTTGGAAACTCAAGGTAATGTTATAGCAGAAAGAGTGCTAGTTAAGTGAAAAAGATGAACATGCTGTGCTCTATCATGCCACTTGTAGGATATCAAATAACAAAACTATAGTAGAAACAAGCAGGAAATAACCATGTACAGTGAAAACTACATGTGGACTGTATGTGTTTAGAGGTGTAAATGAGTTGAGCTTTTAAAAATTTTTAGGCTCAAGCTCCTCACCAAAATTTTGAGCTCGAGCTCGGCTCAACCATGTAGGGCCCATTCAAGCTCAAGCTTAAAATCCAGCACATTTGTAATAGAACTTGTCATAAATCTTGGAATAAGATGAATTTTGATATTTTATATGCATATATTAAAAAATTGAATTATTATAACAAATATTTTGGATATCTATGCCGATACTATATATAGTTTTGATATTTATACTAGTATAACTTATATTAGTTTTAATATATTTTAAAATAAAAAATAAAATTAAAGCTCATGAGCCGGATCGTGAGCTCTTGAACACTTATTTTTAAGCTCAAGCTCGAGTCGAGCCTAACTCAAGCCACCTCATTCAGCTTTTGAGCCAACTCAGTTCATCTTACACCCCTATTTGTGTTTCAGGCTAATAATTTGATGCACATCAACAATAAATAAAATAAAAGTGTGCCCTATGTTATTATATAAGTTAGAGCTACAGGTTATGCTTAATTTTTTCCTAGATTTCAGTCCACCAGGGGAACCTCTTCGAAAGATATTTCCAAAAATAAATGACAATTATTACAAATTTCGATCAAAAAACAAATGATCACATGAACAGAAAGGATAAAGTACATATATAATGTGATAAAGTTTGTGTTAAACATAAGCTACAATCACTTGGGACTCCATTGTCGTCCATTAGAAACATCTATCATTCGCTAGTACACTTCAGCTTTCTTCAACTTAATAGCAATAGACTCACTCTCTTCAAAACTGGCAGACTCTAGGATATATCTTGCTACTAAAACTATTTTCATCAAAAGTTGTATACATAAAGTAAAATGTCACCGAAACTACTTCAACATATTCTAATGTTATATATATGCTATGTAAAATGTAGCTGCATCACATATGACCAATCCGTTGGAAAGATAGCTCACAAACATATTGCAACAAAGCTAACTTCGTCACAAGTCAAATAATGACTTTAAACTGACAAACATTTAGAGCCAGCCATATCCAGTAGGGATGTTCTAGTTATAACTTATAATCTACCAAATAGGAAAGCCCATCATTTAATGGGCATGATTTAGGTATTTTAATAGCGCTAAGGTGTATTTCTCCATTAATAAAGCATCAAGATAGGGCTTGCATAAGATTAATATCCGATGTATGGACACACTTCTGCTCTCATTTATGATCCCACAGTCAGATTTCCTATTATGTCAACTGTCTCCAATCTTAAGATAGTCATAGGACCACTGTAAACATCCTTTTCTGTACTTACAATGGTCTGTTGAACTTTACGGTAACTCAACTTCAGGAAATCTAAATGAACTGTGAAATGAATTACATTTCCCAGGTTTTGATAGTCATGACATGGTTCGAACCCTCGAAATTGAAATTATTAACAGCGGCCAACATTAATCTTTAGCACTTAAAGCATCAAAGACAGAATAGATGTTCAATTATAGGACACGATGACTACAAAACAAGGAACCATTCCACAGCCACAACAACAACAACAAATTGGATTACACAAGGATGAGGCTCCAACTACAGCAAGTACATATATAAAAAAGACATCCCCATGTCACCTTTTACCACCAAATGTCCACATTCTCCCGACTTTCGGCTGAAAAATCACCCACTTACCCGCAGAGAATAGGGAACGTTTGTCACAACTCCAGAACAAGAAAAAGATATCATCCCCTTCTGGCTTCAACAAGCACCACGTATGGAATTAACAGACAAGTATTAAATGAAATAGCTAATACAATATAATTCATTCGTTTTTCCAAGATGGACCAAATGTTTGTATTGTCTCAGAGAATCTATTAAACAAGCCTAAATCAGGACATACAACATAAAGAAAAGCTGAATCTTTTATCGTGTCAAGCCTCAGAATGCAGAGAAAAACAATTCTTGGAAAAAAAGGCTACTTCGCCATCAACCATCCGCATCCAGCACATAACACTCCTCTTTCAAGTTTTTCTTGAACATATTAATGTTTGTTTCAATGTTTTGCATAAACTTTAGCATAAAACGACAAGAAGACACCACCACCCCACGAAACATTCAGAGCAAAGAAAAAAACACACAAAAACTAAGTTGAAAATGATACAAGAATCGTCATAAAGTTTGATATGGTATCATTAATAGACCATACCTTTACAGAATGGTTATCAAGCTGAATTGCCCTTCTACAATCTTCTTCCACTCTTGTCCATTCGCTATATACAAAAAAACACATAAAACCGAAATAAAGACATAATCTTTCAACATAAGAAATCAAACAAAACTTTCCCAAATAACCAACAAACAATAACCAGGCATCATAGCCAGAGAAGTGATCATACATACTTCCGCTTGCGATGACAGAGGGCCCGATTCGTCCAATATACCGGCACATTAGGGCACAACACAATAGCCTAAAAAGAACATTAAATTCTTAACCCCCAAACAATAAAATTGTTCAAAATTAATTGCACCATTTGAACTGATCAGGCCCCAAAACAACAAACCCACCTCAGTATAAGCATCAATAGCAGCGCCCAATCGATCTTTTTTAAAATAAGTGTTGCCGTCTTGTCTTAATTGCTCCGCCTGTTTCGCCGCCGCCGAAGCCGCCACCGTTGGCGACATTTTGCTCTTCTCCCCCTATTCTTCTTCACAATCCCTCTCTGCATATATATAAACAATCAAGCTATAGATACAAATATATATATATAGACTAGGATTAAGCAGGCATATACATACACTAATGTAGGTAATGAGAGAGAAGGAGATGATGAATTGAAAAAAACTGGAGGCGCAAAAAGATGAATTTCGTTGATGTTTAGAAGAGGGGAAAGGGGAAGGGAAATGCCGTGGACCAAGACACTTCTTGATTTTGCTATTGCCACCCTGGGTGTGGACAACAAAAAAGCTCAATATTATTTATTTATTTATTTGGAATAAAATCATTAAAATATATTACCATCATATATATATATATATATTATATCAATTACTAGTTGTCTAGCTGGATGAACAATTAAATCGTTTACGTAACGTTTAGAGTTCAAATTCTAGTATTTTAAATGAAACAATTGGGCTGGCAGGATCGCCTCATAATGGGTATCTACAGTAGTATTTGATCCTAATTAATCGATCAATGAATCAGAATTGGATAGCTAAAATCAAATATGTGTGTGTGTGTATATGTTATGTCATCTATGAAAAGGACAAGACTATTATTGTCTTTAGAAAAGATGATTAATTGTATATATTGATATAAAAAAATAGTTATGTGTGAAATGGATAAAACTATAGTTTTTAAAAAATATGACCAGTTGTGTATATCGATAAGAAAATATTTATATTCTGTAGTATTTATTTAAGAATTTACTCAGATTTTTACTTACTGAAAAATAGCTATTTAATTGTTCAATTTTTATTTATTCGATCAATGAGAATGTAATTGGCATTCTATTTGGAAAAAAAAATTCTGAAGTCATATAAATAAATTATGGGAATTAAATTCACGAGTTCTTGAAAGTGCCTTCGTTTCAAAGAATACTATGTCATGATTTCATTTGTATTATTTGTCCTTATGTTTTTTTCAATAAATTAAATATTGTCGCATAAATTAGTCTAATTTTTGTCATAATAAATCAAAATTTATACTATTTATATTATATATTAAATATGAGGGACTTTAGTTTTTTTCTTTGATGTGTATAATTGGGATATTTCTAGCATACCATTTAACTACTACTCTATTCTCCCTTCTATCATTTCTTTTTTCTCCAACAATATAATGTTTGCCTTTTTCTATTGTCACATCTCCCCCATTTTATTTCACACATTCCATTTTTTTTCCCCAAAATTCTATTATACTTCATATTTTATCAATTTATAAATAATTTTATTTAAAATTGATTTTTAAATTTTTCATAAATTTAATAAAAATATTATAAATAATCAGAAAGATATTATAAA
Organism: Petrea volubilis; assembly: GCA_026212405.1. NCBI lineage: Eukaryota > Viridiplantae > Streptophyta > Magnoliopsida > Lamiales > Verbenaceae > Petrea > Petrea volubilis. Next base: position 1,679,354 of record CM047880.1, read on the forward strand.
TAATAATAGTTAAAAAATGTGTATATTTATGTAGAAAATTTAACAAAAAATTAATTTTACATTATGAAAATCAATTGTTTGATTAAATTATATTTTACTTTTATTTTACATACGTATTGAGTGTATCATATATATATAGATCTATACTATTATAAAAAGAAAGGTAGTTTTGTCTCACAAATAGTGGTTATTTATGTGATTTTACAAAATTTGCCATTCAATTGTAAAATTGTGGCTAAAATTGAAATTTCACATGAAAATTAATTCAATTCGGATATCAAATTTTAATATGTCAATTTTACCCTTTTAATTAGTAAATACATGCAATAACTAAGCAAATAAAAAGGACAATATTTTAATATTACATCCAATTTAAAAAATTCATGTTCTCAACCCCCTAACCACTTTCTCTAATTACAATTACTTAATTTTTTTTCTTTTTGTATTTATTATTTATCATGCAATTATATTTCATATAATTATTTTATCTTTAAATTATTATAATTCAATATATTATTTGAAATAATTCTTAAAAAAGTATTCTTATAAAAGAAATTTATCCTAAAAAAAATTAAATATTAAATTAAAATATATACTTTTTATAATTTGCACACGTACTACAGTATATATATATATATAAATATATATATATAAATATATATATATATGGGTACCACACCTCATGGCTGAAATACCATTGGAATGTTCTAGAATTAAAATTCATTTTTACTTGGAATTTAGAAATGATTTTTGCTATTGCCAAGCGCATATTATTGGACAATGACATTTAAATTTGAACCCGGTCTGATAAATGGGATGACCAAAATAGACTTTTCATTTTCACGTCAACGCGCTAGGCGTGGAAATGTTTGCGTAGGTATTTGAAAAGACATCTGCAATCATAGAAATATATAATTTTATATAACTTTTGAAAGAAAAATTGGGCAAAAGCTATCTTTTAGTTTATAGTCACATTATTCTCTCACTTTAATTGTAGTTTATAATTTCTCGAATTAAAATTCTGTTTATATTAGTCTTTCAACTAAATTTACAGTGGGTTTTGGCTATAATTGATACTAGGTGGGACATGTGTAATATCTGAAAAGTAATTGACAATTTTATCATTTAATATTATTATCGCACGTAAGGTTGTTAAATGAGTTGCGTCGGCTCATGAACATAATGAGCTAACTCAACTTGAGTTCAGCTCAAGCTCAATCTCTTTGATGAGCTTAACTCGATCTCTCATGTGTCTGTTGGAAATCTCATGAGAAGGTTCGAGAGCTTTTTTTTTTTATTTTTAAACATATAAATGATAAATAAATATAATATTGATAATAAATGTTTATAAAAGTATTCGATACTCTCTATGATTTAAATATGCAAGTAATATATTAAAAAATAAAAATATTTTTATTATTATATTTTATTGGAAAAAAAAAGAAACAAAATTATATATTAATAGAAATGAGCTCATGAGCTGCTCAAGCTCAAAACTCAATTTTTGAATGAGCTGATGAGTCGAGCTCGAGCTATATCATTCTTATTCTAGTTCGTGCTTGGTGTCACGCATTGGTTAATTCACAAACACCCGATGCACATCAAGCAAAAGGATCAGGAGTGGGGAGGTTCCGGATTATTCTAGAAGGTTCAAGAACACTTTAGAATGCACTTGTACATTATAGAATCTTATAGAATTCCCTAAAATGTTGATAGTATGTTATTTTTATCTAGTTTTATGCATCAATTATACTTATTTTGATTAACTTTGGATCTTAAATTGGTTAAAATTTCACAAAAGTTAATTCTTATTTGCCATAGGTGAAAATCGATGAAAAAGAACTAAAAACGGCCCGAAAGGTGGTAAAAAGTGCAGAAGGATGTCGTACAAGGAAGTTGGAGGGCTAAAATTGAAAATAATCATGTTCGTCACACAAGGCGTGCTCACACCTTATGGGCTAAAATTCCTACGCAGGATTGGAAAAGAATAATCTTGATTTGGCAAGAGTTCGACTTAGAAACAAATTCTATATTTTCCTACGACTCTTAGGATTTGTCAAAGAATTATCCTAGCCCTATTAGGAATTTGATCTAGGGTTTGAACCCTATACATACCAGATTGTATCATATTATCTAGACAGCTTGAATTTTCTATCTTTTGTTCTAGTTCTTAGTTTTTCTCTTTAGAATTTCCAACTTTTATGTTTTTATCTTAGTTGTTATTATGGCCATGCGTGACTAAACTTTTTTCATTCAATCAAGAAGTAATTCAAGCCAACGTTTTCTTCAAGGATTTTGAGATCTAATTGATTTGTTTGTCTTTTAATTTTATGCAGTATTTGCGTATTTTCTTGTGCTTTTTGGGAAAACTCCATCTCTTCAAAGTTCCAGTTGATAAGATCAAATCCGTAATTGTTTGATTGAATCAACATAAGTGGAAAAGTAGTACAATTTGTTGTACTATAGAAAATACACAATCTAGTTTCGAGCAACTACGTTTGTAGGTTTGTTGGCTAGGATTTGGGTCTTTCTAGTTTTTAATGCTGTTAACGGGTTAAATCCTATCATTCGAATATGGTTATTCTTTAATTAGGGATTATTCATAGCGTTCGCATGTCTAGTCTATTATTAAGAAAAGATCAGATTGGATGAGTTCTCTGAAGGCTATAACCAATCTATTGCATGAATTAAAAGCTATTTTTTAATCAATGATCAATCCATGAAAACGTTGTGCGAAGAATTATCCTTGACTGTGTCTTTATTCTTATATATTTACTTTTGATTTCTTTCTTGCTTTTATTAACTTCTCATTCAAAACCCCCTTTCTTTACTTTATTTTGCACTTTTGGTTATCTTGGAAAGTAGTCGACAAATTATTCCCTGTGGAATCGACTTTTCTCACCCTATCTACAAATTAATTTTGTAGTTAGAGGAGTATGATTTATTTTTGGTGGATTCGATACCCATTAAATGTACTATCTAGAAAGTTTCGTTGTAAATATCTTGTAAAGTATAGAAGTTGAATATCAACCATTAGATCAAATTGATCTCCACCGTCTTTTTTTTTTTGGTGGGAGGGGGGGAAGGGGGAGTATAAATAGGAGGTAGGATCTCATTTGTAACCATCAATAAATTTGGAGTGTATAACCAAGTATTCCTAACAATTCTCTTGTGTGTTCTCTCTTTTTGTTCTCCTCGTATTCTCTTTTTAATATCTTTACACACTCATATTGAGGAGGAAGGCTGACTTAGCTAGTTTTGCAAGGGGAGAATGAGAAGCTAAGTGCCGCATGGCATGCTTGAGAGATCAAGTCCATGACATCGAGCTCGAAAAAATGGGGTCATCGAGCTCAGTCATTTACAACCCTAATCGCACATGCTTGTACCTTACGTGTCCATTTAAAATTCTACCAAAATTTGAATAGAAGGATCAATGTGAAATTGAATTTTAACTAGAGCGACTATATCACAATTAAAATATGAAGGGAGATGAATGATTATTTGTGGAATTATTTCAAAACAAATTATGAATAAATCAATGGCTAATTAAAAATAAGAACTATCAAAAACTATTAAACTAAAAGCATATAAAATAACATAAAACGTTATTAGAATATTATTAAAAGCATAGAATGATGCTTTTGACTATTATTTTTTGTCAAAATCTATCATATAAACACATAAAGTAGATGGATTTGGATATATCTGATATGCGACAAAATTATTGATCTACAAACTATCAACCTTTTTAATTTGATTCGTCCGCAAGCTATGTATTGACCGATCATGAATGCACCGCTTGGTTGGTGGAATATTATTAGAATAACCTGCACATTTTACACCCATAGAAGAACTAAGGGTAATACTCCAACCCCTATTGTTTTGCTTTGGGACGCCCCTGCCAAAGTCAATTTCCCACTTTAGAAATTCGTTCTCGACCGTAAAAACTTCCTCATCAAGAAGGTTCGTGTTCAATAGAGAATCATTTGAAATTGGATGCGATGCAAGGAAGTCTACGAAGGCTTGTCCTATGGAGGGCTTGAAGGGTAGATTAGAGCTTAGGGCTAATTACAAATACCTCCCCTTAGGTTTGGCAAAATTATAAAAAAAAATCCCTTAACTATTGAAAATTACCAATACCCTCCTGAGGTTTGCATAAATTATGTAATAGTTAACGGAGGGCTAAAATTCCAAAATTACCCTTAATATTTTATTTATGAAAACCCCCTTGAGGTTTGGTAAAATTACAAACTAACCCCTTGAGGTTTGGTGAAATTACAAAAAAACCCATCAAGTATTTGAATTTACAACCAACATAAATTATAAAAGCCTTGAGGGAATTATAAAAAAAACCCCTTAACTATTGAAAATTGCCAATACCCTCCTGAGGTTTGCATAAATTATGTAATAGTTAACGGATGGCTAAAATTTCAAAATTACCCTTAATATTTTATTTACGAAAACCCCCTTGAGATTTGATAAAATTACAAACTAACCCCTTGAGGTTTGGTGAAATCACAAAAAAAACCCTCAAGGATTGGAATTTGCAACAATCATAAAAGCCTTGAGGGAAAAAAAACCCCAATTATTTTCTTCCCTCTCAGTCATGAAATTAACAAACCCTAACAGTAGGAGTTTTTTATTAGATGATCAAATTTTAGGGGGTGTATTGTAAATCCTAATACTTGAAGGGGTTTTTTTTTTTTTGTATTTTTAGCAAACCTTAGGGGAGGTTTTTGTAATATATAACTTTAACCATCAATTAATAAAATATTGAATGAGGGTATTTAGGAAAATTACATAAATTTTTAACGAAGCCCTAACGGAAGGAGTTTTTTGTTAATTTATGCAAATCTCAAGGGGGGTAATGATAATTTTTAATAGTTAAGAGATTTTTTTTGTAATTCGGCCAAACTTCAGGGGAGGTTTTTGTAATTCGCCCTAGAGCTAAGTGATAGATAACTTGGCATGCGATTGTGGCATTGTTAACGGGCAATAATTAAATTAAACCTATATTGTTAAAAGTCTTCTAAGATGCACTGATCTATATATAATGAGGGATGTGCATATTTGTGTGCAAAGCATAAATATACGGTTACAATTCCATTTTAAATGTCAATCATGTTGAAGTTCCTTTATCATGAAAGTGACTGATTCACGAACTGCTACAACAAGCACATCACCAACATAAAATCCACAAAAAGCCCCAGTGGAACCGAGCTTATCTTGTCTAAAGTTTACCTTAACAAAGATTAAATCTTTTATATTTATCCCATAATATGTATGTATATATATATATATATAATCAAAAAACTAAGTCTAAAATTTTCCATGTTGACACTAATTGCCTAGATACGGACCTTGTGCCGCCTTATTAATTTACTTATTTATTCATTTGTTGAGAACATTTATTTATTTATTCATTGATGGATAAAGAATGGAGGAATATCACAATTAAAATCAACTCAATCAAATGTAAACTATTACAGTAAATCAAATTAATTATGAAGTAAAATAAACTTTAGTAGTCAGAATCCTATTTTATGGATCTAAATATTTATTTTTAATTTTTTTAAAGGAAAAAGAGAATTTATGGACTGATGGTGTCAAATTGAAAACACTAGAAATACATCTCTCAATTACGTCTCGCTTTGATAGATGGTGAATTTTGTCAAGCTACTATATACCTCAATGGGGTATTTGCAATTTTTAAAATTAAAAGAACAAATTTATAATTACACTATACCTTAAGGAATGTAAACGTAATTTATCCTAAAAATGACAATTCTTCATACCAAATATACAAAATTTTGATTTATCATTATAGTTCCTTCAAAATGATGCGCACAAATGCGTTGGGAGAAATATGGGATATTTGAATCCTTCAATAAATGAATAAAATCAATGATAAATCCCCCATTAAAACAAAAAAGGGAAAACAGAAAAAAAAAAAAAGAATAAATTCTAGAGGACCCTTCTATGTTATCGCGATATAACAGAAAACCCCTGTGATCGGAAAATAGCCTAAACGCCCATATGTGTTGTTTTATATATGGCAGAAAATCCCATTTCCGTCAATTACTGACGGTGTTGACATTACACGCGCCAGGGTTGTGGTTTGTGGTTGTTTTAATGCACTTTTTTCTTTTCTTTACATGTTGATTGACTGAAATACCCTTTAGTTTATGAAGAGTATATTGACTAAAATGCCTTCCTTACTCATCGATTTAAAAATATTATCTGCTTTTGATGTAAATTGCAACCAAATGCCTTTAATTTGTCAAAATTGCTACTGCTTTAAATCTTCATCATAACATGCTTAAGCCTAAAAAATGAAAAAAAATTGCTAAATTTCTATTCTTTTTTAAATGTGAGCGCATAAATTATCAAAAATAAAATTCTAAAGAATAAAATTATTAAAAAATAAAAATCAGGATATATTTTGTTAATTGAAGTTTGTTTTCTTGTTGAAATATAACTATTCATTATATTTTCATTTTCTATTTATTCAATAATTGTCCAAATAATTTATAAAAATTGAAAATAATTATAATTAACTACCATTTTGATTGGTAAATATAAAATATCCATATAATCATTATCTTTTAATTTAAATTTGATTTCATGTTATAAAATTAACTAAACCATTAAAAAAAGTGATAAATTTCCTTTTCATATTTTATTTTTTAAAATTTTATTAAAAAAAATCAAATTTTTCATTTTTTTCCCCACCTTTTTCTCCTTTTTTCTCCATTCTTCACCTACCACCATTGACACCAACCATGGACCCCAAAATCTCAACCTACCAACAAATCCCGTGGCCCCCCTTAACGGCCAGGTAGACAATCTGGGAGTTTTTCAAAGATTTCCCGAGTGAGTAGTTCTCGTTGAGGAAGAGACTAGAGGCGTCACTGAGGGCATTGAATCAACCGGAATCAACTGGAGGGTAGCGGAAACTTGGGGGAATTGAAATCGATTAGAGGAAATCGACAATTGTGGAGCATTGGATTGACTGAGAGGTGTGGACCTGTATTTTGAGAGAATTGGGGGGGGGGGGGGGAGAGAGAGAGAGAGAGAGAGAGAGACGCGAGAAAGAAAGTGAGATGTGGGGGACGGGGGAGAGAGGGGGAGAGAGAGGTGCGTGAATATATATCTCTCTACATATATATGTATATCACATATTTTCATTCATAATTTTTATTTTATATTGAATGTTCATGACCGTTCATTTTCTAAATATGATCCAACGGTCATTAATACAAGGGTATAATGAATACTTCAACAAAAATTAACGGTGTTAAATCTACATTGACGGAGAGGGCGAGTGTGCTAAGTTTTTCGTTATATAGGGGGTTTTTAGGCTATTTTTCGATCATAGGGGGTTTTGTGCTATTTTTAGATAACACAGGGGTCTTCTGGAATTTATCCAAAAAAATGATAAGAGTCCATATCAAAATAAGAAGAATCCCACTCAAATTACCCATAAAATTCCTTACCCACTACATAAGTTGTCAATTATATTATAATTTAACCCTTTTCCATTGAGTGAGTGTGTGAGTGTGTGCGTGTGTGCGGGGTGTTTTCTGGTTGACATCTATAGGGTGTCCCGAAATGATTGTATTAAAAAAAATTATATTATAATTTATAAATTTGCTAAAAAAAATATTTACCTACACATGGCAACTAAATATCCCATCCTTAATGTTAGGTTATTACAAGAGTGCCTTGCTTTAGAAGCCCCCTTCAATATTTTGTTTTCTTTTTCTTTTAATTCTTTTAGATAAATTGTACATTGGTTTATTGGACAAAGCATAGAGGTCCGAGCCCTATTATAATTCCTAAATTGATGGAGTTAAAACTAAGGGATTTCAATTGAGAATACCTATAGACATGGGGAAATTTGAAGGATAAAGGAATCTTTTTTTTTTTTTTTGGTTTAAATTTCCTCAAAATTTCTTTCAACAATAGAAGATAAGGTTTTGATTTCATCTTGGACTTTTTACAATTTTGACCCAAAAAAGTGTTTCCTTTAATATTTTGACATAAAAATAGAATTTTATGTAAAAGTAACCTAAGTCGAGAACGGTAATTTTTACATCACCACTGTCGACTTAAATTATTTTTATATGGAATCCTATTTTTGTGATTCTATAATTTTGTATCTGAATATTAAAAGAAAGCACCTTTTTGCCTCAAAATTATAAAAAGTCCTTTCATCTGACTCCATGATTGATAAATTTTGTAGGACAATTCCAAGTTGTATTGGCTTTACTTTATGTCTTGGTCAGTCTGTGCACGCCACAAGAATTGTTCCCACCCCACAAATGGAGAATTTTTCAATGGATTGGGTGCAGATTCTACATATACTTCAAAGGTCTAAATTTAAATATATTTATACATTATTATTATTTTTAAATATATACATAAATTACAGTTAAATTTAAATTATTGAGCGCATAGACCCCAATCCATTTTGAAATTTTTTTCCCCACAAATGTAAATCGTTTGCTAGGGTGAAAGTCGCCTCACATTGATCAATTAGTAGTGTTGTTATGTCATTTCGCTATCATCTACGTATACTTTTGGAAATGTTGATTGTTGATGAAAAATATAAATCGGGGTTTAAGTCAATCATAGTAAATAACTAAATATTAGTTGTAGTGATATGTGTTTAAAACTCTTAATACATATAAAAGTAAATATACTTATTTAAGTCTTATATGAGATATATTTTATTATTTGCTTAAACATATGTTGTTGTCTAAATTAATTAAATAAAATTATGTGTTTAAAAAAAAGTGAAAAAACAAAATTGGAGAGCATAGAAAATGTTGAAAGAAAATATGGAAAGAGAGAAAAAAAAATAGAAATATCTATACTATTATAAAAAGAAAGCCATTTTTGTATCTAAAATGTCAATTTTTTTGTAATTTTACAAAAGTTGTCCTTCAACTCTATGTGAAATAAATAGAACTATGTAAAATTATTGTAAATATTGAAAATTCTCATGAAATCAATTCAATTAAAATACCAAATTTTGATGTGCTAATTTTACTCTTTTAATTAGTAAGTATATGCAATAAATAAGCAAATAGAGAGGACATTATTGTAATATCACAATCCAATTTGAAAACCCATTTTTTCAACCTACAAACCACTTTATCGATTATTTTGAATTTTGGAAGTTGAAACCATTTTTAATAAAAAGTTCCTTTAAATCAATAATTAAAATTTTTAGTTCTCTCTCTCTCTCTCTCTCTCTCTCACACACACACACACACAAAATCTCTAATTACAATTATCCGACCTTTTTTTCTTCTTTTTGTGTTTATTTATTTATCACGTATTTTTATTTTATAGAATTATTTTTTAAAACTTATTATTATTTAATAAATTATGTCACATAGTTCTTAAAAAAGTATTCTTATAAAAGAAATTTAATAATATATTTATATTTTGATCTTAAAATAATTTAAGCACTAAATTAAGGTATATATTTTATATATCTTGCACACGCATAGAGTGTGAGACACTGCTAGTATTATAAAAAGAAAATTGATTTTGTGGCTAAACTAACAATTATTTATTACATTTTACATTTTTCACCCATTAATGTTTAGTGAAATCACAATGTAATTGTAATTTAGAGGGAAAATTGAACATTTCCAAGAAATTATTAGCAATTCGGATATCAATTTTTGTAATTTTAAAATTTATCCTTCTACAATTTCCATATTATCCATGACGTAAGGTTAAAATTGCAATATGTCACTCTGAGTTAAATCCACATTTTAAGGAAACCCACGAGATGTGGAACTAAACCATGATTATCTGCGTATTCTTCAATGTCTTTTCACGCCTGTTTTTCACTCTATTCATTTTTTTACATTTTGTTTTTTTGCAGAAGTATATTTTTTATATAAAGAAAATGTTAGAGGTGTTTTTAAATCAAAAATTTAATTATATCTAAACCATGATTATCTGCACATTCTTCAACGTCTTTTCACGTATGTTTTTCACTCTATTCATTTTTTAACATTTTGTTTTTTTGTAGAAGTGTATTTTTTGTATAAAGAAAATGTTAGAGGTGTTTTTAAATCAAAAATTTAATTATATTATAAGTGATGATGGTGATCTTTTGATAAGAAATATGAAAAAGTTCAATATTAAATGGTGTTAATCTTTAGTATCATAAAAGTAATGTGTGGACAATAATACTAAATACTCAAATTCGCACGAGGTCCACGTGCAATGATTGCTAGTATATCATAAAAGCGAGAGTGCGAGTTAATTTAGATGTTGTATAGAAAAACATACCAAAGATAATCAATCATTTCAGGGCTGGTGCTTTGTTAATAGTTTAAATATTTAAATAGGGCAAAATGTATAAAACTCATTTCTCGTTTCGTGAAATTTCAATCTGGCACTACACTTGTTTAAAATATATGCAAAAAAAATCCTCATATTTTCCAAATTCATGTATTTGAGTCTAGTGCCTCATGGTTTAAAACTATGCAACAAAACCCTCATGTTTTCCATGCATTCTCTCCCCTTCAATTAGTTCGAGTTTAACGGTATTAAATTTATGTTAAATTACCTATTATGTCCCTTTTATTAAGAGCAATTGGATCTTAATTTGAAAATAAATAGTTTAGATTTAAACCTCAATCTAAAAATATAATATTTAAATGCAAATTATAAATTAAATATGAATAATATATATAATATATACAATACGTTTTATATATATATATATATTTATATATATATATATATATATATATATATATATAAACAAACCTCACACGCAAAACACAGACAGAGAGCGCACACACATAGCACACATGACACATACGCATAGATCTAGAGATTTGAATCAAAAATTGTTGGAGATTTCAAGATCTGAATAAAAAATTGTTCATACACACTAACGTCGCATATATTCGACAGAACCTTTTCGGGCCATGTGTCACTTGCACGACCCATTTACCAAAGGCCTCGAAAGCGACCAATCGCACGAGCAGCTCTCCGATCGATCTCGCTCAGGTCAACTGGGCTATTCATGTGGTCGAGTCTAATTCCGACCAGGTCCACGATGAGTCTTATCATCCCATGCAGGTATTAAATGTCTTGCCAACTTAAAGAGTAGGGCATCAACCTAACCCCATACCTCATTAATTAAAACCACCTAATGCCATTAGATTAAGCCTTTAAGTTTATAGGTCACTCCACATTATCACATGATGACCTACTAAACTTAGGGGTCCCATGGAAAAAGATCTACATGGCCGTACTATAAATACGCCCGCATGTATGTTAAGATGGACATTAATTGCACTTCATCTACTTACTCTGCTCAAATATTTACTCAAATCCAATCACTTACTTAAGTATCAGAGGGTATTAGCCGAGACACATCTTAGCTACATTGCATTTCCCTTATTGCAAGTCCTAGTCGTCTTCTCGATCAATTTTATCCACATATCACTCGACCGGAGCATCAGTTCTATTCGACTGCTCCCAAATTTGAGATGAGAATGGCGATAGTGGTTGCGGCGACAATAGCGAGAACGATAGTAGAAGGATGGAGAAGATGAATGGTTGGGTGGGGGGAGAAGGAGGAAGAAGAAGAAGATAGTGGTTGGAGGTAAGGAAAAGGAATTTTTGTTTTTTTTTTTTGATAAAATGTAAACTAATTTATTTTGATACTTTTTAATTATTCGTGAAAAAGAAACAAAAAAATAGAAAAAAATAGAAAAAATGTGATGTGGGGTTTTTTTGGATTGACCATGTGTCGGGGCTTATACGCGCCGGATGTTATGATGGCGGTCCACCTCTCAAAAAGGAAAAAACACAAATGAGACTAGTCGATTTTGTCCTGGCATAGGCTCTCTGATGCTCTAGTATGGTAAGCACTTTGAGTGTGTTTGGTGGGAGGGAGTAGATAATGAGCAATATTAATTGCTTGAGCTAAGGATACGAGATACCTTTTTTGTGGAGGTTGGAAGCCTATTTACATGAAAGAGGCCTTGATTTGACTTGAATGATGAGGGTTGGTTCTTTGATTGACAGGTAAAATACAAGTGTACATACTTTTTGTCCTTTCTTGGACTCCCCATGATAGCTAGGCCATGCTTTCATTAATGGGACTTAATGTTGCATTTAATGATTAGAATATACATTAAATGCTCAAGATGTCCCTTAACAGAGAGCATTAAAGGCACTTGGGACTAAAAAAAAGTACCCCTATATAGAGTTAGTACGTGTTAGGTGACGGTGGCTATCCACATCTGACAGGGTTGGTAAGGTCCTCTTTTCAGACGTCCTCCAGACTAAATGCACTAAGGGACCTCAATGTTCTTGCCCTCGATTGGGTTTTTCGTCCCTCGATGGTACTATATCTACTAGACTCTTTGAGGTGATTCGCTATGTACGAGCTTCCGTTCATTAAGCTGAAACCCTCAATGACCTCATTGGGCCCTCCTTCGAGGTCGTTAACCCTCGAACTGGTACTAAGTAGGACTGGGGAATTATTCCCTCTCGTGGGATTTACTTGAATGTAAATTTACAAACTCTTTAGTTTATTTACAAATGGTTGTCTTACAATACTTGTTATTTTGAAGAGTCTAAGAGATTCTTTTAAAAAATTTACTCTTGTTCTTAGGATAGGGTAGTTGGGTTCAAATTATTATAAATTTCTCAAAAAGAAAGTTATTAATTAGCTAAAATTGATTGTGTGCAGAAAAATATCCCCTAAAATTCTGACACCAATAGATACAACTTAATAATTTTGATGATCACACATGCATCCCTATAATCACATAAAACCGTTCTCACTATTGACTTCTATTTTATAATCATACCCTCTAAAATCTGTATAATTACTAAAATTAGCAATGTAATCAATTTTTTATCTTACATTCGGCATCCTAAAAAGTTTAGAGTAAGAATGAAAATTTCATTTTTCGGGGATTTAAATGTGTAAGCATTCATTTTGGATTAGACATTATTAAAAATAAATGGAGGTGGGGATGATTTTTATAATTGAGCAAAATTTAAGAAGTCTAAATGTATTTATACTAAATGTTAGGGTTGGACGTATAAATATTTATACCATTGATTTTCCCGAATATTTCTATATTATAAAAAATTTCTGACTCCCTATTTCCATCCGAATAGCCTAACTCGGGACAAAATTTCTCCCATGTCACATGATCATAAATTGCAACAAATGTTAGCAGATAATCGAAAAATTGTTGGTCGTACATGACTTGACCGAACTTAAGTGATTGATCATTCTCACGAAATTAGCCACTGCTCATATTATACATGAGTAACCAAACAAATATTTTAGGTATAAAACATTGATCACATAATTAATACTGATCCAACCAAATCATTTCTGTACTAATCAAAATTATTATTCATACATGATTTGACTAAACTTAAGCAATTGATCATTCTCCATCAAGTTATACACAGCTCATAATCATAATATACATGAGTAACAAAACAAATATTCTAATTATAAAACGCTTGCCACACAATTAATACTGATCCAACCAAATCAAATCTGAACTAAAATTATTACTTGTACATGATTTGACCGAACTTAAAGAATTAATCACTCTCCCCAAGTTATACATCATTTATATTATACGTCAATAACAAAACAAATATTCTAAGTATAAAACGCTCGCCACATATATAATTAATATTGATGCAATCAAATTAGGGTATGGACTAGAATTTCCACACTGTAATGAAATAAAAAATTGCAAGGAAATGTTGGAACAAAATGAAACATCAATGAGAGCAGTCTGAACAGTGTCTCCGGGAGATTGAGATTTCCAGGTGCCAATTCCTTTCTGCAATTGAATTTCCTTTTTCATTATCTATAAACTCAGCAATTGAGATCCCTAATTTGTTTTTGAATGGATGGACTTGGATTTGAGGGAACAATTTTGGAAAAAAGATATCAAATAACTCCATATTTAGGGTGCGGATTTTAATCCGAATCCAATCCGAGTCCAATTTGAATCAAACAACTCGATCCATTAAAAATTTGAATCGAAACTTTAATAATGTTTTTTTATCAGAGTAACAACTTTATGTATATAATTTTAGTAAAGAAGGTTAAATAGAATGCAATATACAAACCATTATAATTAATAATACACTTTTTTTATATTTTTCAAAATAATTTTTTTAATAAAAATATTGTATAGTTTTTATACATATTATAAAATAAGTTTTCGCTTATTTAAATTTTATTTTTTACATAAGAAATAATTTTTTGTATTAGTTACTTGATTTTAAAGTTTCAATTTATTTAACTGTTAATCGGGTTGAATTTTTCTATCAAATTTTGGATTTTTTATCGAATTTGAATTCAGTTAAAATGAATATAAATCCTATAGGATTCGAGTCGTATTCGACTATTAGGGAAGCTTAGCATATTTGGATTTGAAACTAATTCCTTTGCTAGGCCACAGTTTCATGCTAGCCCATTGGACCCTATTCCTTGCTTCTTCTTTTTTTTTCTTTTTTCTTTTTTGGGACTAAAGAGTCTGTTATGTTGATTTACTCTTTTTGTAGCGCTTGATTAAATAATTGGGAGTTAACAATTTTAATTATGCAAAAATTGATTCACAATTTTATTCGAATAATTTTAATTATAATTTCTTTAATAATAGCTTTGAGTTGTTTTCTGTTATGGGTTTTAAATACACCTATAACCTAACTTACAAGTAATTTGAAATCATCAACCCTAAACCATTATATATATATATATATATAGTGAAAATAAAATGGAACCCTCAAATTTTTTTTTTCACAATTTTGACAATAATTTTCATTTCTTGTTTTTTTATTATCTTGAATCGTATTAGATAAAAACCACCTAATCTTTTGTATTCTTGTTTCGGAGTTGATAAATAATACGTCGTCCGATTGAATCATAACGTTTTACTTCAATTTCGACTTTATCTTTGGTCGGTATCTGTATGAAACCACGTCAAATCTTTCCTAAAATATAACCTAAAGTCAGATCTTTATTATCAAACCGAAGCCGAGACACTTAGTTGGATGAATGTGGTCCAATAAGCAAATGACATTTTGAAAAAATTATCACATTGGTCATTAATACGCCCCTAGAGTCCCGATATAGCACTATTTTAGGCAAAAATAAAATTTCATCACTTAATCCCCCATCTAGCTTAAGAGGGAAAAAAATAATTAGGTAGTTTAAGCAATTTATGGTTAGAAATCAATGGTCAAAAATTCATCCAAGTGTGTTCATATATATATATATATATATATATAAGTGATTTCATCATAATTACACAATCTTCACTCTCTAATTTAAATATTTTGTGTTTTCTTGAAAGTACTCATCAACGAATGATCAAATTTTGCACTATATAAAAGCGTGTTATAAATTTCTTCGAGGGTGTTAAATGATTCAAATCGAGCTAAACAAGTTATTATTAGAGTTAGGTTTCAACTTTTATCGAATTTGAAATTTTGTTTGATTTTTTATTATTATTATTATTAAATCAGTTGAGTTGAAATGAATTGTAATCAAATCTGACTAACTCAGAATTGAGCTCGAGTAGTTTGATGATTTTACATAAATATCCTTATATTTTAATAATTAATCGAGTCAAGTTCAAATCAAATTTTAAATTTCATCGAATCAAAAAAGGTGTTCAAAATTGGTTCGCCATGTTTAACGAACTGGATACAAACAAACGCTACGATTAATCTCAAATTGGGTATCAAGTAATTTGTTTCATTTTTTTAGTCCATCTTACACAGTTTGCCTATCTCTTTAGTCTTGCCATGACGAATCAAGTTTTTTAATAATAAAAATATACAAAATGATTATTCATTTTTTTTAGAAGATTAAGCAAGGAAAATTTAGCCTGGTGAGATCATTCATTTATTTTATACATATATATATAAATATATATATATATATATACATAAAGTAAAAAGTTGAAACAATCTTTGTTTGTGTTAATGAAAGTTCCTAATGACGCCAAAATCATACATGCTTAATAAGCCAAAATATGATTAAGCATGCTGCAAATATTTATTTAATACACAATAATAACCCCCCAACCCCAACGCACCCCAATAAGGCCTGCTTAGATGAGTTTAAAAAAAATATTTATCGAGCGGTGCTTTTTACAGTATTTTTTTTTAATCTAAGCAATTTTGTATTTGAATATAGTAATTAAAAGTGCTTGAAAATGTGCTTTATCTGAAATTATTTTGAATAGCTTTTAAAAAAAATTATTTTTTAATTGTTTTTTTTCTTGATTCTGCCTTTTTTCTAAAAGCTCGCCCAAACACTTTTTTTTTTTTGTATTGAAGAGCTTTTTTAAAAAAATAAGTATTTTTTCTCTAAAAAAAATCATCCAAATGGTATTTTTTATAGTAAAGTTTTTTTTAAAAAAAAGTCAAGCAATTTTACATTTGAATACAATTATTAAAAATGTTTGAAAATATGCTTTTATTTGAAGTTATTTTAAATAGCTTCTAAAAAAAGTCATTTTCTAACTTTTCTTTCTGGCTTCTAGGGAAATTCTAGCCCAAATCCGGCTCGGCCGAACCAGTATTAATCATGTGACGAGTATTTTACACTTGCCTTATAAATGGTTGATAATTTAGGGAGAGTGACCAATCACTTGGCAAGTGCAATACACTTGTCACATGATTTGTTGGGTTCGGCCAAATTAGGTTCGGGTTAGAATTTCTTCTGGCCTTGTATTTTTTTTTTCCCCTAAAAGTCTATCAAAACACAATTTTTTTGCTTTGAAGTATTTATTTTTTTTTCGAAAAATAAGTGCTCATTTTCTTTAAAAAAAAAAACTCATTCAAATGGGCTCTTAATATTGGACAAAAGCTCACAAGCATACGTAGTAGTAGGCTTAATTACATTTTTGGTCTTATAAGTGAGACCTCCTTTTCAAATTTCGTCCTATAAGTTTGATGGTTGTACATTTAATCCTATATGTTGGTTCAATTTGACATATTTAGTCCTGAATTGACATATTTGATCCTGTATGTTGGTCCAATTTGACATATTTGATTCTAAATTGACTCGTTTGGTCTTAAATGGGGCAGAACTATATTTGAAAATTCAGAACTAAATGTGTCAATTCAGAACCAAATATATCAAATTAAATTAATATACAGGATTAAATGTGCAACCATCAAATTTGTATGAAGAAATTTGAAAAGAGGAGTTCACTTATACGATCAAAAGTATAATTAAGCCCATAGTAGTATATAAAGCATATATAACCCGTCAACCTTTTCTACCCTCCACTCCGCCGCTAAAATTCCACGTCTCCGGCGAATTACAACCCTTCCGCCACCCACCTCCGCCATGCACGACGGCGCCGACCACCACCACGATCACCGCCCTTTTTCTCTAGACCTAAACAATCTGAAGGCGATATCAGTCCTCGGCCGCGGCGCCAAAGGGGTGGTGTTCTTGGTTCAAACAGAGAAAGCAGAGTTGCTTGCTCTCAAAGCCATCTCAAGATCGTCGAGCACCACCCATGGCGACGAGCGCCGCCGGAGAATCTACTCCGAACGAGAAATTTTGAGCTCTTTGCATCACCCCCTTCTCCCGAAGCTTCAAGGATTTTCGATGACCGATAAAATCGTCGGTTACGCTATCGATTACTGCCCCGGCGGCGATCTCGATTCTCTGAGGAAACAACAAACTGAGAACATGTTCTCCGACAATGTTATCAGGTACATTGACTCTCTCTCTCTCTCTCCTCTTTTTTCTCTCTCTAGAGGTGGAGTGAGAAGTTCGGTGTTTTTTTTCAGATTTTACGCGGCGGAGTTGGTGTTGGCATTGGAGTATCTCCATGAGTTGGGCATTGTTTACAGAGATTTGAAGCCCGAAAACGTGATGATCCAAGGCAACGGGCACCTGATGCTAGTGGACTTCGATCTCTCCACAAAAATCGCCGCGAAATCTCATCAATCGGAGTTCGAAATCACGCCGGAAAAATATGAGAACGAATCGGCTCCGCGGTTCCGCCGCCGCGACTCGGCCGAACTCGGCGGCGACCCGGTGGTGAAATCCAATTCGTTCGTCGGGACGGAGGAGTACGTGGCGCCGGAGATCATCCTAGGCGACGGCCACGGCTTCGCCGTGGACTGGTGGTGCTTGGGGGTTACGCTGTACGAGATGCTGTACGGTGCGACGCCGTTTCGGGGGGCCAATCGGAAAGAGACCTTTCGCCGGATTTTAAAGGCGCAGCCGGAATTAACGGGGCAGTTAACGCCGTTGAGGGACTTAATTGGAAAATTACTTGAAAAGGATGCTAAGAAGAGGATTGGTGTTGGCAAAATCAAGGGCCATGATTTCTTTAAGGACGTTGATTGGGACTGGATCCTGGAGTTGCCCCGGCCGCCCTTTATCCCGGAGATGACGGACGTTGGGGACATGACTGGGAATAAGGGAATTGATGTGGAGGAATATGTCCAAGGGTTGTTTAATGAAAAATTAAAAAATGGAAATTGTGGTGAGATTATGGATAAAGATAAATTGGTTAATAATAATAAGGGTTAATTACACTTTTAGTTCTGTAAGTGAGATACTTTTTTTAAATTTCGTATTGTAAATTTGATGGTTGCACATTTAATCTTGTTTGTTGGTTTAATTTAATACATTTGGTCATAAATTTTCAAATGTAGTCTTGCTCCATTTTCAATGTTGGTCATCCCAAGAACATGACTACATTTGAAAATTTAGGATCAAATGTGTCAATTCAGAACCAAATGTGATAAATTGAATCAACATATAGAATCAAATGTATCAAATTGAACCAATATACAGGACCAAATGTGCAACCATCAAATTTGCAGGATGAAATTTAAAAATGAGGTCTCACTTACAGGATCAAAAGTATAATTAAACCAAATAATAATCGCCCCGCTCAAATTCGAAATGACAATTTTTTGGTTTTTTAATAGGATTATATATTTCAAAATATATTTGCTAATATTTATTGTTTGTATATCAGATGAATTGTATAAAATTATACCATATTTCTAAGCCAAGTCGTACATTGTTTCAAATTGTATTATTAGTATTTTAAATATCTTTGCACTAACAAGAAAAGTTGGTTGAACTAGAAATTTTTTTTTCCCCTTTTATGATAATTATTATTGTTGTAATTTTGTCCATGATCTATTTATAAATAGAATCCATTTTGATATCTCTACCTACAAAAGAAAAAGTAATTTTCATATTAATGACTTACAGGTTATAATAATTTGAAATGGGCAATATTTGTGCGATTTTTATTACGATAGAATTGTGTTATTTTGAATCGAAAAATTTAAATGAATCTAACTTTATCTACGGTAAGAGGCTTCAATGTGATTATTAACAACAGGCTTTGGCGGGCAAGGAGAAATACTACATGCCTAGGAATACAATCTTCATATTTCACTCTCTCTCTCTCTCTCTCTCTAAAATAAATTTTGTAGGTTTCTCAACTAATTAATACGCAAGTGCGAAAAACATTTCATACTAAAAAAAACTTTCGGGTCCATTTGGATAAATTTAAAGCAAAAGGCTTCTTGAATTGTGTTTTTTTAATAGAACTTTTTTCAATCCAAATAATTCTACTTTGGGACGTAATAAATAAAAGTACTTTAAAATATATTTTTATTTGAAACTATTATGAATAACTTCTAAAAAAGGATAGTTTAACTTTTTTCTGGCTTCTTTTTTTTTTGAAAAGAACATCCAAACACAATATTTTTAATTGAAGTGTTTTTTTGTGGAAAAAAAAAATAATAAATGCTTCTCTTCCAAATAAACCCCATCCAACGGGCCCTCATCTCTTCAATTCAACATTGCATATCATTCCTTTGCTCTAAAAAAGAATAAATATAGAACCAATTTTTCAAATAAATTGAATAGAAAATGACAGCATGCAAATTTCAAAGTTTATTCCTCCAACATATGACTATGTTCCGTTAAAACATGTGCGCAACCTTAATTTGAATGTGATGTGCATTAATGACACTGGACCCTGCTCGATTTAACCTAAATTTCTGACACACACACACACACACACACACACACATACATACATATATTATTTGATAACTATGGTGAGTTCAATTTTTTCCAATTTAGTGGCGATAAGCATACAATTATAATGTCTGTGACCCTTTTTATCTAATGAACATACATGTACCCTTAAAAACCGTGAGTTTAAACGTTTCGAATGCTTGCAGTGTGCATGCGTAAATTGTGTGTATATTGTTAAATGAAAAATAACAAAAGAAAAAAAAACCATACAATTGCATATGCAAATAATTTGTTCATTTTTCCTTAAGCCCAAACAGCCGCAAAATTAAATCAAGCAACACATTAATCAGCTTTGACAGAACAAAATTACTAAAAAAATAAACTTCTTTACCCAGGAACAATTATTTCAAGAACGGCAACAAAATTGGTGAGCATTTAATTTAATAGTCACATACTCACAAAACGGTCCGCTCAAGAAACATGAACATAATGGGTACAGCCCATAAAGAATAACATGATCGAAACGCAAGTGTGTGAATCTATCAGCTATCATGACAACCTGTGGCCCTCGCTTTTGTGATGGTACAGCTATTCAACGCCTAATACATGGCGAAGAAATTGACACCAAAACACGATATTTAAGGCTGTAAATGTATAATTGAAAATTTGATTTCCGTTCATGTCCGTATTTGTTTTCCATAGCCATTTAATTGAACAAAGATCTAGTAATGCAGGCAAGGGTTCTCCTTCGTCTACATTAACGCCTCATACCAACATACGGATGCAAGGGAGGAAAAATGGCGGGTCGAATCACATTCGGAAAAGTAATAAATAAAAAAGTTAAAAAGAATAGGTTCAATTTGAAAAGCCTGACTGAATATCAAACCAAAGTATCACTGGAGGTCTAAATGAAACAGTATGCCATACAGATACACGTCTGAATGAGTAACTATTAAATCCAAACAAAATTTCACCAATTAACTCTTCCATTCAATCTTCCACCACTTGAATGAAAACATCCCAATACAAAAATCAACAGCTATGTAATAGCTTACTCGTCCTCCTGGCTGCGGAGCCTGGCCAATTTGTTGGTCACAACAATATCCAACTGAGCTGCACGTTCAACAATATCCTTTCTTTTCTTGGTAGAAACATTGTGTGCTATTTCAGCACAGTATGTCCTGGAATGGCACCGATAGAAAAGAGTCAACTACAACTCAAAGATGCATTGAAATGGCGGTCATGCGTCCGATCATTGTATTAAAAAAAAAATAAAAAGTAGAGTGTATTGAAAATGGAAATAAAATCTAACAAAACCTGTTGTGCATCATCAGAACTTCCAGCTCTTTGACATTGTGCACAACGAATTTCTTGAATCCATTAGGAAGATAATGGCGGGTCTTCTTGTCTGAGCCATAACCAATATTTGGCATCAAGGTGCATCCTTTGAACTTTCTCCTGACGCGGGAATCAATACCCTTGGGCCTGCGCCAGTTCGGCTGCCGCACAAAAATAAAGTTTAGTGTGGCATATAACAGACAGCATAAATAAACAATCTTAACCGCAAGCAAGAAACCAAAACCATCAATGGCAGATCAAATTCTACTTATGAACCAAATTCTAAGCACCAATAAACAAATTTGCTGAGAAAGAACCAATAAATGTTGATAGGGAGCACATCAATTGTTTCCGCATTTCAAAGTTAACAACAAAATTGAAGGGCATGGCTCGGAAATTATGGCTTACACAAAGGTTGCTCTATGTCTAACAAACTACATCCCAACTAATTGCATATGAAAAAACAACTGAATACATTTCACAGCGGGCACGAATCAATCAGGAAAACACGTGACAACAGACACTACTAGGCCTAAACTCATTACAACTATTCTACTACAATCTCAATGCTAATGTGATTAAAGCTCAAGACATCAAGATTCTGAGCACAAGAAATTAAATGAAAGGGTGATGGTGAACATTTTCTAATAAGCATGCAGATGTTAAACTTTGCAACCAAGACATTGCATTCGGAAACACGTGTTCAGGTATCAAAAGTCCATGAAGAAAAATACAATTAACCAGACATCAACACATTTACCACTGTCTACGACTAAAGCTGCAAACATCATCATTGTAGAAATTTCAGGTAAAAAAGCTCGATATCCGTTATCCCACGCTTAAACCTGACTCCCTAATGGTCATAGCACATTGCATAAGTAGAGTAGAGCATGAAACAACCTTCACAGAGACAAATCTGTCGCTCTGGTGCCTCTTGAACTTCTTGACACGCTTCTTCACAATCTTCTTGTCTAGCAATGGGACGGCCATGGCTTCTGCAACAGAATACTTAATTTAGGCCAGAAACTCATACATATAAACTAATTCCACACACATCCCTAAATTCTTTAAGGCTTAATTCTTTTTTGAAGGAGGGATTTCAAATGACCTGATGGATTCCAATTCCATCACAATGACTCGAAAAGTAGCTCAAAATGGGCCAAATGATTTGTAATTCATTACAATATGAAGTTATCCAAACAAGCTCAATGGGTTTGAAATCCATAACTTCAAATCCATCAACCAAAACTTATGCACCATGCATTGTTCCAGAGCATGAAAATCAATGTAAATTAACTGGTTTCTTATCCAAATTATCCCCATGCTCCAGCATCATTGAAAATACAGCTTCCATTTATTCACAATCAATATGTATACATCCATAAAAACGAGTTAAACAAGCTAACCATGCCTAAAAGCAACAAATTCAGGAAAAAAAACCGTCAATTCGTAGCATTCAACAATGAAATACCACATAGAAATACACATTTAACCGTCGTTCCAAACTTTTACCAACAAATGAACTTAAAATAACATCGAGGCTTCACAGAGTCAACAAATTGAACCAGGTAACTAAAATTTGACAGAACAAATTAACACAAAATCCATAGATTACATGAACGAAGCAAAACAAACCGAGTACAATTTCGTTGTTTCAAAGCAGATTTACAAATACTAAGCAGAATTAGAGAATGAGAGCAAAGGATTCGAACCTGGCGGCGACGCGTCGGCTCCGGCTGCTCCTCCTCCTGGGTGGTGGCGCTATGTTAATGCGAGGAGACGAGAGAGAAGGCAAGCTAGGGTTTTTCTGCTTTTATAGTGGGTTATCGTATGGCTTTGGGTTTATTGTTAATATTTTGGGCCTAAATCAGATTTGGCCCAAATTTGGTGGGTATATTTATAGTTAGATTGGACATGGATAAGGCCCATTAAAATGTGTCAAACTTTGTTTTGTATTTGGTTGTTATAAACTTTTTTATGGGATAATTGTAATTTTCATCACTCGGGTTTAACTTATTTTCGATTTTACCCTCTTTGTTTCAATTTTGTTAATTTAGTCCCCTTCGTTTTTGAATTTTTCTATTTTAGTCATGTTTTGGACTAAACTAATAGTCGGCGATGACATAGCATGTGAATATGGAGGTGCGTTGGCATTTGGTTGGGGATCTGGTGATGTGGCAATCAATAGTGATTTTTGATGATATGGAAATGTGTTGTCATTTTTTTTATGACATGGAGATGTGTTGATATTATTTTTAATACAAAAAACACCTCATAAATAATAAATAGCATATTTATACAAAAAAGTATTTTTCTTTATTTCATTCTTTTTTTTATATTTTAAATATTTATACAATTACAACCTTATTTTAGGCCCTTTTTCCCTTTTTTTTTTTATACAAATTGCATATTATTGTGATTATATGTAACTGATATCTCTTTATTAAAATATACACCAGCCTCATAATAAATGTAATTTATTTTTTAATAGACAATGCTCTATTACAATTCAATTGATTAAATCAATATTATATCAAAAACAAATTATTATATCAATTATTAAATATTAAAAAACAATACAATAAAATATAAATAGTTATCCATCAGACTAATAACCCACAATCGTGGAACTCCAATAAGTCGTATCCTTTAGCACTCAGAGAATGTCATTCAATCATCATGTTATGTCACGACTCACGAGATACCAATACTAGTTAAGCAAATATGAGAAACTAATCAGCCCTTTTCTTTTATAATTTTTAACGATTGCTTATTATTGTATCAAATTGAATATTAATGCTGTAATTTGTTAAAGAATGTAACTGGTTGTTGTTTATGAAATATACACACACACACACACCCCTTTTTATGGAATAAAAGGCCAATTCGGAAGATTTAATGGGGAATCTAGTTGTCATGAAATATTTCTTTCGTCAAAGGTCATTGGAACTTGGGAGTAAGCCCAACTTTGGCACCGCAGGTCCACTAACACATTAATAAATTAAGTCATACCCCTCATCGGACAAGGCATTATAGGTTAATCACAGTCAACTCATAATACTTCCAAATAATTGTCAAGTTCTACGTCTTTGGTGATGTTCGAATTTGAATATTCAAAATGGGCATAATAAAACTTAGGATCCATTTGGATGTGCTTAAAAAAAAAAAAAAAAGAGTACTTCTCGATGTGTGTTTTTTCTAATAAAGCTTTATTCTCAAACCAACCAGTTTTTTATTTAAATGTAGTAATTAAAAAAGCTTTAAACATATGCTTTTATTTGAAGTTATTTTGGATAACTTTATAAAAAAAATTACTTTTGGACATTTTTCGTGTTGTTTTTTTTTCTTTAAAGAACAAGGACAAATTACAAAAACATCCCATGAGATTTGGCAAAATTATGAAAAAAAAACCCTCAATTATTGAAAATTACCACTATCCCCTAATGTTTGCATAAATTAACAAAAAAACTCCTTCCGTTAGGGTTCTTTTAGGATTCCATCCAAAAAATTATGTGCTTTTCTCAAAATACCTTTGTTTAATATTTTATTAAATTTTAGCCAAAATAGTGTATTACAAACATCCTCCTGAGGTTTCCTGAAATACAAAAAACCCCCATCAAGTATCAAAATTTACAATACACTCCCTAAGGTTTACCCTTCCAACAAAAAGTTTATACCATTAGGGTTTCACAACTGAGAAGGAAGAAAACATTTTTTTTCAAGAATTTTATGATTGATGCGATGGTCAAGATCTAGAAATGATAGGGAGGCTTCGATGTGGTTATCTCTTATCCTTGAAACGAAGCAGTTCCGATATCGTTGACATTGCCGGATTCTAGCAAAGTTCGCAGAAAAGGGCACATTGATCAATGGTTAAACGAAGTCAACGATGTTGATCGGTCATCACTCTAGAGTTGGGTGCTAGACAATTTTTAAGATGTGTGTTTTATAAATTTTCGACATGGAATACTCGTCGTTGTCTCCAACGCGGTACGGCTATAAATTCTAATACCTGATGGATTTTTTTTTGTAATTTCACCAAATCTAATGGGGTGTTTGTAAATAACATGTTAAGAGAAGTTTCGGTATTTCCAGCCCTCCGTTAATATTACATGATCAATGCAAAAAATATTAGGGGCTAATGGTAATTTTCAATAGTTATACGATTTTTTTGTAATTTTGCCAAATCTCAAGGGAGATTTTGTAATTCACCCAAGAAAACCACTAAAACGCAATTGTTTTCATTGAAATATTTTTTCCAAAAAAATAAGTGTTTCTTTTATTTAAAAAGAACAAAATTATCTAAACGGGCTTTTTATCATTAGACTACATTGTTGTGGTTATATTTACCTCAATACACACACACACACACACACACACACACATATATATATATATATATATATATATATATATATGGTAATTAGCACGAATGGACAGGTGCTTGATTCTAGAAGTCAATTTTACATGATTAAGAAAATTAATTGTGGGTTCTGGTAAATTTCACGAAGAAGGAAATGGGTAATTTTCCACTCACCCCAGCCGTCGGCCACGCCATATATTCAATTACAACACTACCAAGAAGTCAAGTATAATAGAAAATGTTCAATCACTTCATTCCAATTTTTTTGTTTTCTTACGGGTCAAAATTATGTCGGTAGACGTGCTTTTGGACCATATGAATCATTAAGTAAATATTTGTTAAAAACCATAAATGATAAATCACTCACTATAGGTATCAACTTGGCATTATTTGACCGCACAAGTTCGTTGGATACGAGAGTTGTTATCGAACCCACCAAATATATTTTAAGATTGAGCCACAGATAACTTATCCTAAAAAATATCTAATAGTTGTATTTGAATTCTTTTGATCCATACTTATAATTAGGTCAGTTTATTGATATTTTCCTATCGTGGGACATGGGATGCTTCAAAGTCAAACTAGTTAATAAATTGTGAATGGGAAATTTAAATTTATTTTGAAACTTGAAACGAGTTTGATTGGGACTATAATATATCTTTCATGTATACTACCTAAAAAAACAGTCGAACTCTGTAGATAAACGTTTAGCCATGGTTTTGTTATGATTATTATTTTCGTAGCTAAAAGTGGCGTGATTAAATTTATCTACAAATTTTTTGTAGCTAAAAATCGCTACAAAAAATTTGCAACTAATTAGCTATGGAAATCAATGGTGTATTAAATGAGAAATCCAATTTGAATAGTTTTTTAGAGTTAATTGAATTGATTGAGTTGATATAATTGACATATTCAATGAAAAATCAATTTGATTAGCTATTCGTGGAACGAATCACTAATGCAACAAAATTGGTGCTAAAACTAGTGACCAAAATAGTTACGAATTTAGCTACGAAAAAATGGTGGCTAAACCCATCCAAAGCTAATACCAAAATAGTTACAAATTTAGCTACTGATTAACTCTGGATTTTGAAAAATAAATTTAGCTATGGATTTTTTATAGCTAAATCACCGTTGGCTTTAACACCAATTTAGCTATTTCGTAACTAAATTTAGCCACAAATTTAGCTGCGAAAAATCCATAGCTATTTTTTGATCTTTTTTTCTTTATTACGAATCTAATTCCGTAGCAAATTGCTACGGGTTAGCTAAAATTTATTTTTTTGTATTTTTTGTAGCTAAAATTCATGGCTAAATGCCACTTGTTATAGTGGTAAGTGATCGGTAAAATAGAAGATTCACTAATCAAAAAATAAATACATTTATTATCGGTCATCTACTTAGTTAAATTCATCAAGACAATATGGTTTAGATTTGTGTTTTCTTTTTTCTCTTTCTCCAACTCTACGTTTCACACTTATGGAGAATGTGAACGGAAAGAGTCAATAAAAGGTTGCAGCTGAAATTGAAATAGCAAAAGTGATGAAGAATTACAGCATTTGCAGACAAGTACTTGGTCTCTTTTCTTTTATTTTTTTTCGATCCTATAATTTAACCAATTTGCTTTGTCCGTGATAATTAATAAATATATTAAAAATAATTAAACTTAGTAACTTACATACTCATATAAAAATTAAAAATTTAATTTGTGAATTTAAAAAAGTTAACCATATAATTAGATTACATCTCTTTTTTTAAGTTGCAGACGTACTAAGTGTGCTTCACCCGCTAGTATTAATAAAGACTTTTAAATAAAGTGCGATATTTGTGGCATTATTACTGATAGCACACTACTCTGTTTTACATTTTATCTAATAAAAAACATGCATATATATTTTTTTGAATATTCTAAAATACTCATCCACTTTATTTATTTTAATTTTTACATGAGGTATTAAATTTTTTGTTAGTAATATTAATTATAAATTTTCATTTATTTTTTATTCTTATGTTGGTGTGATTTTTCTCTCAATTTGTTGAGTTTTTGTCGAATCGTTTAATGAATGAGCATATATTCAACAAAACAAATGTCATATTTCCTTCTTTCTTTCTTTCTTTTTTTTTTTGAGTTGGAGGAATAAAAAAACAAAGATATTAAATTTAATAGTTATGGTTAAATGGGGTTCTGTAAAGGGCACATCCGGTAAAATGCATTGGATGGGTTGAATTGATGTCGTACCAATTTGCTCCATTAAAGTTATTATATCTCTTTTAAATATATATATATATAGTTTTCACTTTTCAGTAAATCACTCGATACAGGCAATCTACAACACAACATTAAAGGGTAAAATAAAAAAGAGACAAGGCCCATTTAGATTGACTTAAAAAAAATATTTTTAAGTCGAATAATTTTGTATTTGGATACATTATATAGAATTGATTCGAAAAGTGTTTTTATTTGAAGCTATTCCGGGATAGCTTAAAAAAAAAAAAACTTTTTCTGACTTTTTTTTTTGCTTCTGTTTTTTTAAAAGGCCCATCAAATCATAATTTTTTTTTGGTTTGGAAATATTTTTTTTTTCAAAAAGTAAATATTTTCCGGGATGATGATCATGTCCCATAGTGAACAAGCCTCCATATTCTCTGCTTCTCCCTTTCCCACTTTGAAATACCCAAACACCGCATAACCTAATTTAACCTCCACCAAACAAGTAAAACACTATTAAACCTTTGACCCAATGAACAAATGCTACCTCACCTCCTCTATTCTTGTCTTTGAAAATTATTGTTTTATATATCAATATCAATTAGAAAAAAATTTATCAATGATTATAACAATAAACAATTATTAATAAAATAATAGCTCCTATTGTAATAAAAAAAAAACTCTTGCAATTTATTAAATTTGATTCAAAGTTTTCATAGTTTCGTAGCCTTAATTTTACCATTTCAGTCGGAACTCGTTACATGTTATAACTAATTTAAATAAGACGGTATATACGCTTAAAATATATACTTTCTATGTTTCAAATTATTAATCTTTTTAGAAAGTTTTCTTTGTCCTACAACATATCATTTATCATTGTTTTTCTCAATTAAAACTCACTAATTATCTATATACAATTTACTAAAAATAAGGGTATATTTGTCAATTTCTTTATAAATTTAGCTAAAAAGCTTGCTTTTAATTAACTTAATTGATATATATAGATAAAAATAATCTAAAATGACTAATAAAATGAGACTGTAGGAGTAATATGCAATAGAATGTTTATAGATGCCATGATTATTTTTACAAATTAATTATTACAAATTAAAGTTTGGACTTTGAACAAACTTGTTTTTGAAGGCAACACCTATTAGACATAATGTTAGTCTAACAGAGGGAAGGTGGCCAAATATCATATGATTACATGAAATTCAATTATATGAAATGTGAATAAGGCTTGTTTGGATGAGTTTAAAAGAAAAGTTCTTCTCAAACGGTGCTTTTTAGAGCAGAGCTTTTTTTAAGCTAAATAATTTTGTGTTTGGATGCAATAATTTAAAGTGCTTTAAAAGGTACTTTTATTTTAAACTATTTTGAGGTAGCTTCTAAAAAAAAAAAGCCTTTTCTAGCCTTTTTTTTTTAACTTCTGTTTTAAAAAAAAAAGTTAATCCAAATGCAATTTTTTTTTCTCTAAAGTTTTTTTTTTCAAACGTGCTCTAAGTTCTTCAAAATAAATTCACCACATATTAAATATTAACAAGTAGTGGGGCAGAAATACAATTTTTCATATTTTCATTAACCCCTTCACAAGTCTATATAACCCCCCCACACACTCACCAACTCTCCTCCTCCACCACCACCGCTACCGCCACCGACACCAGCCATGGCCTCCACCCCGCCACTCGCGGCCTCTCTCCTCCTCATAGCCGCCGTGTCTCTGATCCTCTCTCCGGCGACGTCACAGACCTGCAAATCACAGACATTCTCTCAAACAAACACCACCTTCAAAAACTGTGCGGACCTCCACTCCCTTCGGGCCTCCCTCCACTGGACCTACGACCCGTCGGCCCGGCCCAAACCCACGCTCAGCGTAGCCTTCACCGCCCCTCCGGCCAGGCCGGACGGGTGGGTGGCCTGGGCCCTTAACCCGACTGGCTCCGGCATGCTCGGGGCCCAGGCCCTCATCGCTTTCAAAGACAGCACCAATGGGTCCCTCGTCGTGAAGACGTACAACATTTCCTCGTACGCCCCTATCGCCGAGTCGAGGATAGCGTACGAGGTTCTGAGCAAGCGGGCCGAGCACTCCCGCGGGGCGACGACGATATTCGCCACGCTAGCGGTGCCGCCGCCAGCGGCGGTGCTGAACCAGGTGTGGCAGGTCGGCGCGGCGGTGATTGACGGGGTGCCGGCGAAGCACGATTTCTCGCGGGAGAATCTGATTTCCAAAGGGCCTTTGCGGTTGGCGGAGGACGTCGTTGACGATGGTGCGCCGGCACCGGCGCCGGCGAGTGGTGGTGCGAGTGGGACCCCCACGGGGTCGCAGAGTGGGAGTGACAATGGGGGTGGTTCGAGGATTTGTCGGGTTGGATTGGGGTTGTATGGAGCTTTGGTGCTACTTGGGGTGGCTTTAGGTTTTTAGATATATATATATATACATATATATATATATATATAAAATATGGTTTTGATTTGTATTCAGGTTTTTATTTCACACTTGAGATGGGAGTCTAGCTATACTGAGATGGATAATATTTGTAATAATTTGGTCAATTTTTAAATAAGTTGTAGCGTAGGGGAAGTGTTCTTTTTTATTCTTTTTTGTTGTTGGGATAATATAATCATGTCGATTGTTTTTGGCCTTTTAGTTATTCGTGATTTTTTTTCACATAATTAATTGCAAGTATCCAATTACAGCAGTATCCAAATAAACTTAAATAATACTTCAATGAATAGTATATAAAACGTAAACGTGATATCTATGATCTCGAATATATCATTAATTATTTGGAAACTCCAAAAGTAGGGATAGCATTGCACATTTGCTATTTCTCCATTTGTACCGTTTTGAACACTAGCGAATCATGACGTGTGGAGTTTATATGTAAATGCCAAAGGAAAGTGTGATTTAAACTTGTTCTATGTCCTCCACTATATAAAAATGTGATCTCTCCCTCCCTCCCTCCTTCCCTCCCTCTCTCTCTCTCACACACACTAGTAGTAGTTGTGTCATTTCCATATTCGAACTTTTGGCATGCATAATTGACATTTAATTAGCATCTTGTTGCCCCTAACAATGTGTTGCAAACTTTTCTGTGGATGTGTGTTAACAAGACAAATCAATTATCAAAAGTTCATTGCCACTTGGGCTGCAACTCAATGATGGGTTTTGAATCTCACATCATTGAAGTATCGAGTTCGAATTTTTTTGTCTTCTTTCTTTTTTTTCTATGTGACAATTCTATTGACAACTTGACATCTATATAATGTTTCGAATTAAATCGTATAATATATATATATATATAATAGATATATATATATATATAGAAGTCCTTTGGTCAAATAAATGTTGCTAACTTGCATAGTTGAATATTTTTTTTTTGATGCACAGTCGCGTGTCATGTGAACTGGTTTACTAGGAGTAGTTGATGTTGAAACTTTGAGTCAATGTTGACATATTTTAATTTGATGGTAGACTTCTTAGTAAAATATTCTTTTTATTTTATGAGAATATGTCGAGTACAATTCACTTTATGATGTACAAACTCATGGGAAAGTTCTTGATTCACATATATATTATAAGAAAGTTTTTCATTCACTAAAGGATTATAAAATTAAATTCTCTAATGAATTTTAATTGTCATAAATTCATTAGTAAATATCTTATTTTTAATTATTTTTAAAAATATTATTTTAGTAAACTTCTTTGTAGTGAGGACAACCTAATTTGTGATGTCAAAATTAGTAAATAAAAAAACCAACATACTTATGTTATGATCAGTAAATAAATTAAATAAAAAAAAACTACTTTTAAAATAGACAAACATTCATATTTATAGCATTGTAGCCATGGTCAAGAAAATAGAAATTATAGAATTTTCCCTTATTATTGGAGCTAGAATTCATGGACAAACGATTAACTCAATCAATACAAGAAAACTGTCAAATTTTGGGAGAATTATCGTAGAAATTTTCATATTCTGTCGAAAAAGCCTTCGTTGCTCTCCTTTTTTTGACAAAGATTTCAAAGGAAATTCCCTTGGAATTTCCTTTTCAGCCGGACTTGCGTTAGGCTATTTACCGCTAAACTTTCCGACAAATCTATTTTCTTTTATTTTTAAATATATAAAAAAAATTGTGATAGAATTTCCGTTGAAATACCATGAGAATTATTTTTATATGTTTCGCCGTTCTTTTTTTTCAACGTTAGATTCCACAGGATAATTGTTGTTTTTTTAGTTAATTACATAGCTTAAAATATACAGAAGATTAACATAAAATAGGGGAAATTCTGACCCAACTTTGACTCGATCGAACCAATGCTAAGCACGTGGAGAGTGTTTTACACTTGTCCTGTAAATGTCCGATACTTTAGAGAGAGTGACCAATTACTTGTCAAGTACAATATATTTGTCATATAATTCGTTAAATTCAATCAAATCAGGTTCGGGTAAAAATTTTCCCATAAAATAGTCAATATATGTATATATATATATATATATATATATATGACTTTGTCAATTAAAACATAAAAGCGACAAGCCGTGTGTGCTGAGGAAAACACTCAAATTGTTGCAAAACTTTATTTAGTTCTTCTCAATTTACATTGATTTAATTTCTTGCAGCGTGTGACCACTTGTTATTTTCCCGAGTTCAAATAGTCACATAGCCTATATATAGTTTTACTTTCACTAGCAAAAAGTAGATAAAGACTATGGAATTTTATTCAAAAAAAATAAAATAAAATGGTTGTTGAATGTGAAATAGACTATTAATTTAAAAAACAAAGGCCGTCAAAATTGAAATCTATTGAGTTTAATATCAAAAATTGAACTCTCGTGTGTTCCCAACAAGAGTGAGAGACAACATTGCAAAAATCACAAGGCTTCATTGTCAAAATCATCCAAGAAAGTGGTGGAATTAATTAAAAGAATAATTTAAAAAAAAATGTTTGGTCACACTATCTATTGACTAATTTTCTAAATTATTAATACTAAACAAGAGATCCGGTCTAGCAAAAACTAATATCGAATTAAAAAATTTCTCACGCACACGAAAAAATTAACCCACAATCTTAAGGTTATGGAGCCTTTGCGGCAAATCAAACGTGTAAAGTTATGCACTATTGACTTGATATAAATCAAATAATTAATCTCATGATATAACAAATAGGTTGTTCCAAACTATCATTTTTTTTATTTTGAATTATTACATAAAATAAAGCAGTGACATAAGAATTAATTAAACCCCTAATGGAAAGTCCAATATAATTAATGGATCGAAGAATTAATGATGAAGGCTTGGGATGGGGGAAGTTAACATTTGAATTATGTTAGTCGTACGTATCTCAGTAAAATATAAAGCGAAACAAATCAATTTCTCGTTTTAGTATAAAACATAACAAAGAAAATGGAAATAGTTCATCTTTGGCTTAAATTTAATTTAAAATCAATTTGATTGAACCCAATGATTTACATGGCAGATGTTGATTTATTTATCTTTTGATCGACTTGCCTTCCTAATTTGAACTAAAATATTCTCTATATGAGAAGGAAAAAAATAAAATAAAAAAAAATAAACAAAAGATGCTAATATTTGAGTGGGAGTAATTAGGTCACATGCATGATAAATATAAATACTTAAATATCCTAGAAAGTGGGAATTAGGCCCATATTTGATTTGGTCACGGGTGCATCATCATTACGTCCAAATGATGACGAGTTCCATAATACTGTACTCTTTTTCTAGATGGAGACATATGGTATAATTAATTAAACTCGAAACCAATTTGAATTTGATTTTTTTTGAAAAAAATAATTTTCCAGATCTTAACTCTAAATTTATGTTCGATTCACATGCCCATATGTCGAGGGCTAAAAATTAAAGGTGAATTCAAGTTTTTGTGCCCTTTACTTATTTTAGGTATCACTTTATTCCCTTTAAATTTTTGAAAATATTTATTTTGCTATCCAATTGAGAAAGTTATATTTACTATGTAATAAATCTATCTATGTTGATCAACAATAGAATAGATTTACAACATAAAATTATTGAAAATATTAAGTTTAAGCCAATGATTCAATAATGAGTGTTACATTTTTATCTGATTTAAATTAAGGTTTAATATTGCCAATTCAAAAAAAGAGAAATAAAATTAAAGAAAAATAATTGTATTTTGTTAATTAGAGATGACAAATGGCATATTTTCATCCCCGAGAGTTGAAATAGATGAGTTCACAAAGTAAAATTCACCAATAATAATTGACGTGACATATTTCGAAACTACTATGTGTCACTGCCACGTTGTTTCACTGGCACTACCCCTCTCAAAATATTCCCCTCGGGTGGTGGTTGGGTCGAATAGAGCCCAAGATATTCGCAAAAGCCATAGCCCCTCGATTCGATTGAGTAGATTTACAAGGGATGTTATTTGACGAGCATAACCAACTACTATTTGGTCCTTTAGGGTGCTCAAATTAACAATTGTGAATCCCATCATGCCCCTTGGATTGGCAAGATTGTTATTCATTGCCGGTCATTTTAGACCATACATACATTAAATGCACCTTCGAGTCGACTTCCCATGAGGCACCTTGACATCATTCGATTAATGCAATGCCACCAACCTAAGAGTCATGTCAGACTTATAGTTCAACCCATATGAAATCATGATTGTCTATTAAATCTACGGGTTATTTAGGTAAATAAACCCATCCATAGTATCCCCAAGATTGAGACGCATTTGCTATAAACACTCCCTAATTTACAAGTAAGCTTTCATAAACGCACTTGAACATCTAATTTTTTCTCGGTCAACGTACTCTATTTCATATCTAATTTAAGCACCGAGGGGTTTTAGCCTCCAAGACCACCATCAACTGGTTCACGTTTGCTCACCTCATTGTGCAGCAAATTAAGCCCAAGTACCATTCGACCCGATCTACCCCTTGTTCTATCAATCGAACAAAAAAACCTACATCGATAATAATAATAATAATAATAATAATAATAATAATAATATTTGTACTCAAATTGCACTAAATATAAGAGGGGGCTGAATTGGTCTTCGTCACTTTATTTCCATCATCTTTTTTTTTCTTTATTCAAAAGTTTAAAGTTACTAATACTACTATACATTTTGGGCTTGCAAGTTCCCCACCAGTTTTTGTAATAAATAATTATATTATTAAACTCCCTTTAAATATAAAATACTTTTTTCATACTTTGTTTAAAAATAACGTCTATTCGAATGAATTGAGTTGAACACAATGATTATTTGTTTTAACTTTTGGATTAATTTAGTGGATATGTATACATTGCTCCCTCTCCCCCACAATGAGAGAAACGCCTCAACTAAATTTGTACCAGTTCTTCAATCATCATTAATAGTACAAATCAACGATTCATAAGTGGATAGATAATGCATGACTTGCCACTAGGTCCATAGCATGGTGAAAGTGGTTCGAATCGGCACCATTCAGATCTTGAGTTTGAACCTTCTCGTTTTCATCTCTTTTCTTTCGAGAGTGTGTGTGTGTGTGGTGTTTCAGTTGATATCTATATAATGACTCAAGTTAATTGTATTAAAACAAAAAAAATAATGCTTGACTTAGTTTCATTTTGAAAAACACGATAAATTTAGGGGGGAGAATAATGTTATCAAAATTGAATCAAAGCTTTAAAAGTGGATGAATTTACAATGTTTTTGAGACATATTATAAGATACTTGAGGAATTATAAGGTATCGTAAAGTACCTTTTAGTAAAATTTTCAAGAAAGATAATCTTACACACAAACAATATATATATATATATATATATTCGTCAAAAATAACGAAAGATGGAATTTAGAACTTATTTTAAGATATTAATTTAATTTTCACTAGATTAATTATTAAATCACCATCATAAAATATTATTTCCACAAGTAAAATTTCAAAAAACGGGAAATAGAAAAGAATAAAATGAATCCAAAGGAAAAAAGGCAATCAACTTTTGTCCACAAAGCTACAACCTTTATGGATGCCCGCGCTCCATAGTAAAGCATCAAATTCAAAGGCCATGGAGTGAGCACACTCTTTATTCCAAGGAACAAGAAACGCGTATTCTCAACAATCCAACAAGTGTAATTTTTCCACAAAACACGTTTTCTTGAACCCCACAACAGAGATTTTGATGAAAAGTCACGAGTATTATAATTGAAGGTGATAGCAAATCGCAAGGCAAAAGTACCCAAATATATGCACTTCGTTTACACTAAGTGATATAATTCCGCGAAGTTTTAACATTTACAAATGCACTCCTCCTACGTGTGTGTCTCGTTCTGTCACATATTGTAAAGTCTACGTGACTTTGTCTCGCTGGCATGATAGAAACGCTATAACCTATAGTTGTGGATTTAATTTTTCACATGATCTACTGAACACGTCATCACCTAAGTCTTGAAAAGACCGCTTCGGATCCCCTATGACAGTTCTCTGTTACATCTTCTGTTTCGGGCCGTGGATTGGCGACACGTGGCTTTTTTTAATCGCAGTTCGTATCTTTTATTTCATAATCGCGCTATATCTTTTATTACACTCAACAATATACACTACGTATATTGGTGAGCAGTTGAGATAAGGAAAGATAATCTTTATATTTTTTTTCGATATCATCATTTTTTTTTCTTTTCTTATCCTAACCGCTCATCAATACACGTGGCGTGTATTGATGAGTGTAATAGAATATATAATACGATTGGACAATAGATGATCCAAACTGTTTTGACAGAGAGGAAATTAACGGCAAATTTCAGCCATTCCTCTCCAGCTTTCTTTTTATTTTTTATTTTTTATTCCCCCCCCCCCCCCCCCCCCCCCCCCAAAAAAAAGCAGTCTTCTCTAGTTCTCTTATATGGCAACTTGTTAGATTTCCATACACAGCATGATTCTCCAATACTATTTACCAATCCATGAAAAAATCCAAAAAGAAACAGAGAAACTGCTTATGATGCATTTGAAGCTCTGCTTCAGAAATATACATATGATGCTTTTCGTCAGTCATTATTTTATCTATAGTAATTGTATGAAAAAGGCCACAAACTACATTACTTTCACGTCATTGTTTCATGATTTATTTTACTGGTAATTTGAATCCATTTTCACCATACATGTCTATTATCTCCTATCACATTAGTTTGTTTTGCTCTAATCTCTTACTCAACGTTTTGATACATATTTATTTCGAATAATATAATTCATTCATTCGAAAAATTGTTAATACTATCACATTAGTATTCTAATCATGGATAACAAATTCAAAAAATCCATTACTCCAGCTAACTGCCAATGCATGAGATAAACAAAGATTCTGGATTCATGATTACAGAAGTTCCATCTTCTCATTGTTGGGTCGCCGTTTTCTGTCTCTTTTACTAGTTTCATTTGAAACTTTTTGTTTCTTCTTTTCTGATTATTGCTTTTTTCTTTCTTTTCTTTGTTTCCTTTTGGATTTTTTCATGGATTAGTAAATAGTATTGGAGAATCATGCTGTGTATGGAAAACTAAGAAGTTGCCATATAAGGGAACTATAGAAGACTGCCCTTTTTTTTGGGGGGGGGGGGGGGGGGGGGGATGGGGGATGAAAACTAAAAAGAAAGTTGGAGAGGAACGGCTGAAATTTACCATTAATTTCCTCTCCGTCAAAAAGCCACGTGCCGCCAATCCACGACACGAAACAGAAGATGTAATAGAGAACTGTTATAGGGGATCTGAAGTGTGAAAAGACTTCCTCAGACTAAGCTTAGCCATTAATGAAAAGCCCTCCAAGGATGAAAGCCTTTCGAGAGATCGAAATCAAACACTCTGGAAGGCATTGGGGTAAAGAGGGCCTAGAAGAAAGTGAATCCGCTGATCAATCAGGCTAAGTCAGAGGAAGAATTCCCTCAAAAGAGGGTCCATTAAGTCCCTCTAGAAGATTCGATCACAAGGTTGGTCTATTAACAACGGATCCCCTTGAAGAGATCTAAGAGACTCCAAACCTCCCAGGGCTGCAACCTAGTTTGCGGGTAGGTATCCTGAGTGGAAAATTCTTACCCTCACCGGGCTCGGTCATACTGGGACTAATCACATGATGAGTGTTTTACACTTGCCATATGATTGGTGTACGGTTTGGGGAGAGTGATCATTCACATAATAAGTATATTAACACTTACTATATGATTGGTTGGGTGCGGCCGAGCTAGATCTGGGCAAGAATTTTCCATCGTGAGGTCCCTTAGGCGCCAAATTGAGTATGTGGCTACCAATCACTCAGAAGACCCTACTGACCCTCGACAAGTAAGGACAACAACAGCCACCAACCCCGGCCTGACAAGGCGGAGTTGTCGAGACAGTCATAGAAGCCATTAATACTCACTCTTGAAGGATATTTTTTGCATTAATTGCACAAGATAAGCATTAAATACAAAATCAATCCCCATTAAATGAAAAGTATGGTCAATCCATCTTGAGAGTGGGCCCAAAAAGCAAAGGGCATATCCATATATGTACTTTAATTGTTATTTAAGAAACCAACCCTTAGCAAACATGTCAAATCAAGGCATATCTCATATAAATAGTGTGACATCCCAATTTTTACACATCAAATATATCTAACAACTATATAAAAATTGGTTCTTATGATATGCGTGCATGATTAATGATATTTCATGTGTTTATATACATGTTTTTTATGAGCTTTATTTTGTATGAGAATTATGTGATATGATAATTATGTTTAACATAAAAAATTGAATTTATGATACACATATCAATCGGGATATATACATATGTACATACATGTATCTTCAAGAATTACAACTTATTAATTTATTTGTAATAAGAATAATTATGTAAGTATCAGGTACCGTTCGAAAAAAAAAGTACTCAATAAGACTGTTGAGTGAGTCCTATTCGTATAGGACGATCCTAGCGAGGGGAGTGTCACAAATAGACTCCCACCTCACTCCAAAAAGGTATCAAACATTCACTACCCTCACATTTCCTACTATTCATCATCTTCTTCACATTCACTAAAGGAGCCTTTACTAATTTGAGCATCGGAGTGCCTATGACAAGGCAAACTAGCTAGTCTCACGTGTGTTTATGCCCCTTTTAACAGGTGGACCGCTAGCATACATCCCAAAGCATGCACAGAGCTCTGCCACGTAGTCAACCAAAAAGACTCTGCATCATCGTGAATGCAAATATTATTCTAGTTGTATATTAATTTCTTTCTATTGTATAATAATTCATTTGTAATTTTTTTGACATGATTGATATTTGATTGATGATAAATTGTATACTACAAGAAAACACGTGAAATCCTACGGGAAAAAAATTAATTGATTGTAATATGTCGCTTTATATATATATATATATATATATATGTGTGTGTGTGTGTGTGTGTGTGTAGAAAAGTTTTGCCATGAAGATCAGTTTAATTAAATCCTTCTTTTCAAATGAATTTATAATGATCTTACAAACATACCCTCTTTTTAGAAAAATTATATCATGATAATTAATGAGTTTTAGTCCAGAGGTGTAAGGGTAAATTTTGAAGAAAAAACAACGCTCTAAAAAAACAATGGGGGTGGAGGGAGTAATTTAATTGGGTTTGACTCAAAACATTTCCTATAGTAGTGGAGAAATGATAGTACTACTTTAAGTACTAAAGAACCGTAATTTTGCATAAGGGCAACTACCATATTCAGTTCTCCATCTTTTATTTTAGAATCACTTTACTTCCTAAAATACCATTTTATTGAATCACATCATGTGCTCTTTGGACCAGGCTTCAATTCGAAATCATCAAAATTCGAACTAACTCGGCATGTTTCTTATGATAATTATTAGAGTTGAAGGATTTATTTATTTTTATCTGGTACTTTTATACGTAGTTAATTATGCAAAATCATTTATGTTGATTGCATAAATTTTAGAATTAATATATTCCTATACGCCACATAATAATGAGTATTGATGTGCAGGATTAAATACATCTACCTAAGTTAACTTTCGCCACATATTTAAGTCCTCAAGGGTAGGAACTAGGAAACCTTGTCCCAAAACTACACCTATACAGGAAATTATAATTCAAACTCGATTCGACTAGACTAAATCAGTATTAATCACATAATGAGTATTTTTTATTTGTCCTATGATTGGTAGATAATATAAGGAGAGTGGTCAAGTCATTTGATAAATATAATACAATTACCATATAATTTATTGGGTTCAATCAAACCAGGTCCATATAAAATTTTTTCCCTAAACCACCTCCCTCTAGATTTTTTTTCCTTCCTTTTTTATTTTCTCGGGGCATGTTAATTAATCGTTCTAATTAATGCTTGGATT
This sequence comes from Petrea volubilis, assembly GCA_026212405.1. Classification (NCBI taxonomy): domain Eukaryota; kingdom Viridiplantae; phylum Streptophyta; class Magnoliopsida; order Lamiales; family Verbenaceae; genus Petrea; species Petrea volubilis. The sequence continues at coordinate 1,719,717 of CM047880.1, forward strand.
GAATTTTCATATACAGGTGGTACAACCCTTGAGGACTAAATGCGACTTTAGGTACAACTTTAATTAATTGTAGGAAGAATTACATCCACCTCTCCTGAGGTTTGGCGAAATTACATTTTAATCCACGATTTTTTGTAAATTACAAAACTCCCCCTGAGGTTTGTAATAATTACAAGTAATGGACGGAAAGTGTAAAAAGTCCGTTTTGCCCTTTATTTTTTGCTGATATTAAATAGGGCAAATTACATCTACCTCCCTTGAGGTTTGGAGAAATTACAATTTAACCCACATTTTTTTGTGTATATTACAATAACCCCATGTGATATGTAATAATTACAAGTGATAAACGAAAAATGTATAAAACCTACTCTAGCCCAAAATTAACCTCACCAATGTGTTTTCCACGTCAAAAAGTTGAAGACCCGCTTCAAGTTCACCGAAAAACTTGTCGGAAAACGGAGCAATTTTTTCAATATTATTACTTTTAGCCCCACAAAGATGTAATACATAACATATAACCCCAAATATTTTATATATATGACAGAAAAACCCGTCAAGGGTACTATCGGAACTTTACGTACAAAAACTAACGGAACCCTAACGGTCATAAACGGTTGGGGTAAATTGTTAGACGGAATAAACCTCAAGGGGGTTTTTGTAATTTATAAAAAATCGTGGGTTAAAATGTAATTTTGTCAAACCTCAGGGGAGGTGGATTTAATTTTTCCTTAATTGTAATTTGGTAACGAGTAGTGGTCCAACACGCTATCTTTGCTGGAAATATTAAATGCGCTTTTCATTCTTGTACTTCGTACCTCTGTTTTCACTGCATACTTTTAAGTACAGTATTTATACAAATAGAATAATTACCTTCTTTTGCTTGTTATAGTGACAACGGAGGAAGGAAAAATTTCCCATTTAATGAAATAGTTCACAGTAGTTATAATAATAATAATAATAAGGGGTAAAACACTCCTAACCCACCTCCACCCGTTCGTTTTTTTCTAACAAAGAGTTACTTATTCATTGCTTAATGAATTTTGGATGAAAAATAGGTTTCAGTGGGTAAGGTGAAAAAATCGAACCGTTCATATGACAAAGTGTAACAAAAACAAATTATATGAGAAAGTACGAAAAATGGGTATAGTTTGGGGGCAAAATGTTTTTTCTCTAATAATAATAATAATTCATTTCGAGATAGGTAGTGGACCTGGTGGTTATGTATGCATCAAAGTTTAAACTTTTATTAAGGATGTAGAGCTTGTCAATATGGGCTGATGGTGGCTGGTTTATAGTATTCAGTTTGATTAGGATATGATTTAATTCACTAATGTATTGGTGGGGCTGTAATGATCAACACTACCAAAAAAAAAAAAAAAGCATTTTGTGACTGATTCTTAGTGACCGCAATAAGCGGTGACTAATCTGTGACTGCTTTCTGACTGCTCAATTACCGATTTAATGAGAAAATAATAATCACTGCTTGGTGACTAAGTACTAACCGATTTAGTGACCCCCTAGTGAACGGTCACCACATCAGTCACTAGTTTTGTGACTGCTAATTTGTGGGTCACTATTCGGTGGCTGATTTATAGTTGGAGCGGTCACAAAGGTGCATTTATTGGTCACCAATATTTTGAATCAATCCATACTGTTTGAAAAAAATTGACACATTTATGTCATTGGTAGATGTCGAACATCAAAGGATACCACCATTTTTGCTCTTCCAATCATCTACCCTAGCTGTCAGAATCGCCACCATTCGCTGCGTCGATCACGATACCATGTCTTCCGCCGGCCATCACCGTTCTCTCCGCCTTTGGTTTCGCCGCCCACCACCGTTCGTTCTGTTGCACACCATCTCTCGCTCTGGCAATCCATACTTGTTTTTTTTTTATTTTTCTGGGAGAGAGAGCGGCATCAAAAAATTGTTTGAAGCAAATGTTGTATTTTTTATTAGTATTTGGCTATATTTTTTATTGGATGTTAAAGAGAAACTGATATAAGTAGAGAATCCGTAACTAGCCAACAACTTGTTGGTTGAGCTAGGGACATAAACTAAGAACAGAAGTTTTTTTTTTTTTTTTTTCAAGAAAAATGGAATGAGATTAATTTTTGAAAGGCTTGAAACGTCAACTAATAAGAAATCCTTATTGATAACTAAGTGGCATGAGGTTAATTTTTGATTATGAAGTGACTAGAAGGACTATGAAAGAGTTGCTTTTGTTGGCTATCAGTTGGTTACTGCTAGTTTCTTTGTCACTTTATTTTCAATTCACAGACAGGGGTGGTCCTCTAATGGTACGCAGTTGTATACGGATTGATAAAGCTTCATTTTAATATAATTGATTGCGTTTATTACTTTATTGGTTCTGAACTAAAACTGTGATGGATCACCGTTATCCTGAATTAATGGTCTCTTTGCTTTTATAGTTTAGGCATTCAATGGGAATCTGATTTTTTGGAAAATTAGTGCTCAAATTCCATGATCTTCTCTCTTTTATAATGGAAACTTGTGTTTGTCAGGCTCGTATTAAAAAAGATCATGCAAGCTGATGAGGATGTTGGGAAGATTACAATGGCAGTGCCTGTTTTAGATTGTACGCATCTATTTGTTTTTTTGACCATTCAACTTTCACTGCATATTATAACCAAAAAAAAAAAAAACTTTCACTGCATATTATTGAATCCTCAATTTGTTGCTCTTCTGGCATATTGATGTAGCTAAAGCCTTGGAGCTATTTCTACAAGATCTTTGTGACCGCACACGACATGATTGTGTTGACTGGGCTAAGACTGCTAGTTATTTGCATTTGTGAGTGGATTTCCATTTTAACTCGTTCATACATCTTAAGCTATTTCATTTCTTTCTTTGATTGGTGACCGTCGTAATATTTTGACAACTTGTCTGATCGAATAGGTTTAGCATTTGTATAGTCTTGTAGAGAACTCCCACTGATGTTTGTGAGATCTGAAGCCAATTCTGAATGCTTTTATTACTGTTCTTTGCATTGAATTTCTAGTTAGATCACATATCCCATATAAAATGAACATTGTTCAAGTAGTTTTCTTTTTATGCATCATTCTCATTTTAGATTAGATGCGAAGGGGAAGTATAGGTTGAGATTTGGTCTGTTCCATTGAGATTTGCGTCATTAGTGGATTTATAGAGCTCATATTCCAAGAAAATTTAGTTTGGGAGAAGGTAATCCACTAAATTTTCGAATCATGGATATACACTTGAGATATTTCATGTTTTAAAAACCTATTATCTGTTACACCTTCTGAGTCTCACTTTCCATATGCTGAAAGCATTCATTTTTTGTTTGCTTTTTGATGCTAGTCATATTTTAGTGTCATATTTATTTCGTTTTGTGGTCATCAATCCAGTGAAATTCTTGCGTTGAAACATCTTTTGTAGCTCCTTACTTTGAATTACTCAATACAATTTGTAGATATCTAATATAAATTTGTTTTGGATGGTTCAATGTGTAGGGCAGTTATGATTGACAATTTATTGGTCGGCATCGCAATGATTTTACACTCAACGGGGGTGACCAGTGAAATCTCATTTTTCTTCACGTTTGGCTTATGTTTTGCTAGTTTTGATTGAATGAATTTGAATTAAGATTGGAATTCATGTTTGGATTTGGTGATTCAGACCAAAGGAGCTAATTCTGAATTGTAGTTATATTCGAATAATGGTTTTATACTAATGGGAAATTGCGTTTGTGGTGGATTTGGCTTAATTTTTGGTTGTATAATTTGTTGAAATTAATAACAGGTGTGTAATATATTTTAAAATACCAATAATTTTGTGACTCCTGGCCCTAGACTATCAGTGACTGATTTACTGACCGCGATGTTGGTCACTACCAATGATGGCTTATTAATTTGCTGGCACTAACTAGTGACCGAATTTTCTGTTTAGTGACCGTACATTCAATCACCAACTTGTGACCGCCTTCTTTTGCAGTCACTAAAACAAGTTTGTGACGAGGGTTTTTGTTACCGCATCCAACGGTCATTAATTGGTCACTGATATTCTTTAGTGACTGATTTTCTTAGAATTAGTGACTGCTGGTGCGGTCACTAAACCCTGTTTTTGTGGTAGTGCAAGTTGACTTCACTCTGAAGGAGTTTTGGCTGAAGAAATATTTCATGGCAATTAAGTTTCTTTGGTTGAGGAAACCACGTTGAGTCTTCCGACACGATTTTCTTTTATTAAAAAAAAAGGAAAAAAGAAAAAAATAGCCAGTCCATGTGGGCTGGTCAGCTGTCTGTGTACAACAGTGAACACACACAAAGTAGCCGTATTATAAATGAATTGCATTGTAGTTACATAAAAAACCCCAACATCTAAGTAGCGCGGGCCATCCTTTGGTTTTTTTCTTCCCCCATTGAAACTCTAACTTTATTTTTGTGAGTTGTAAAGAAGTTGGGGAAAGAGAGGTATATCTGTGTGTTGCATTTAATTGTACATACACAAAAATATGGTTAATTGGTCGCTTTCTTCGTGAGCTTGTGACCAGTGGCGTAGTTTATGACATAACAACAATGTCATGACCCCGGCTGTGGATAGGTCCTAATCATCACTAAGAATTAAAATTTTTATACAATATACACACGCATATATATATATATATATATCGTTTATACACTTATACATCCTTGATGATATATATATATATATATATATAAAATAAAATACAATTAAATAATAACATCATCATATGTGATTCAATAATTTAACAAGGAAACAACAAGAATCTGATATTAAAGAGTTCGAAAATGATAATCTTACTCAGAGAAAATGCAAATTAACACCTAATTATAACCCTATAAATCTCCAAACATGTTAATTTTCGAAGTTTGCACGATAGATTAATAAGAAAAAAATTTGAAATACATTACATAGAAAATATTTGTATAACTTAAATGTTTACAACCTCTGTTAAATGACCTACACAAAAAATTGTTACAGAAAATTGGAATTGCAATCATGAGCCTAGAGGTTCCTGTTTGATGTGTCCGTTGTTGAATCCATCATTGAGCTTTGTCGACTCACTCGACTTTCTTCTAAGATCTGAATTGCAATCACGGGCCTAGAGGTTCTCGTTTGGTGCCTCCATTGTTGAATCCATCATCAGGCTTTGTCGACTCACTCGACTTTCTTCTTCTAAGAACGACGATCCATGTGATAGCTTCTAAGATTACAGCAATGGCCGCCAACACGGAGACGAGAGCAATATACGTGTGCCTCCATTTGGGTTCGGGCTTTAGTATATCGAGGCCCTTGAAAACATTGATGATGCCGAGGATTAGGATTGTGTATCCGAAGCTGTGATGGTAGACGTTCCAGTATAACCTGTACTTGTGGTCCTTTTTCGGTCTCAAAAACAAGGCAAATATCTGCATGAAAAGCCAAATATAATTGTTTTGTTAGAACAAGATTAATTTTCGGTAATTCTGACAACAAAAAATTTGGCCAATATATTTAATTATTCGAAAAAAATAAACATATGCATAGAAAATATTATACAACTAATTACCTGCACGGTGGCTAGAGAGAAGAGTGTGATCCCAAGATTGCGATGGAGAGAATAAGTAACACCCTTCGATTGAGTACCCAATTTCATTCCAGTTGCCCACCCACCAACTCCAATAGCATAAGCACTAATTTGGCAAACAATGTGAAGATAAAACCATAATGGATCTGCTGATGGAAATGTCTTCATGTATCTTGCCACTATGATCCCAATGGGAAACAAAATCCCCCAACTCACAACGTTCAAAACCCCATGAATCTGAAAAGGCAAAAAAAGATGTATTAGTATTACAAGTATTATTCATCACTGGAATTGTAGCTCAATGGTGGGAATTCGAATCTAGTACTATTGAGGAATTGGGTTCGAATATCAATTTATTTTTCTTTTTTGAAAAAAATTAATTTATAAAAATTATAATTCTTGCCAATCAAGGTAAAAGTTTTACAAGAAATTAATCAGTTCTTTAAATTTTCTTAATCTAAAATAATAATTCACTCAAAATACAAAATATTCATGAATTTCTTTGAACAAAAAGAATCATGGGATGTATTTATTAAATTAAAAGAAAAAAACATTATGATAATTCTTTTCCATATAAAAATTTATTTAAACGAGTTTTTTAGAATTCCCCTAATAAAGAATCTCACAAGTTGCCCATTAGTGTATCAAAACCCAATTAAAAAAGAAAAGAAAAGAAAAGAAAATAATACTCACATTCCTCCTCCTCGTCCGAGAGTCACCGCCAGCAGCGGCGTCTCCGCCGGTGCTCTCCCCTTTCAGCAAATCCAGGCTACCCTTGGAGTTGAAATTCGCCGCCGCAAACTCGTGCCTATCCGGCACGCCGCCGGTGACGGAGGGGCCCACCTGCCAGACATGGTTGAGCGTCGTCAGCCCCTTCTCCGGCAGCACCAGGGTGGCGTAGAGCCTCATGACCCCGGCGGAGAACTCCGCCCACGACTCGCTGACCTCGAACCAGACGTCCGACTCCTTCAACGGGCCGTAGCCCGACACGTTGTAGGTCTTGACGGCCATGTCGCCGCCGGCATCCCTGAACGCGACGAGGGCCTGCGAGCCCACCATGCCGCCGCCGGTGGGGTTGATGGCCCAAGAAATCCATCCCTCGGGCCGGGCCGGAGGTGCGACGAAGGCGATCGAGAGGGTGGATCGGGCCGGGTCGTAGGCCCAGTGGAGGTACGAGTTGAGGGCCGGGAGATCGCTGCAGGAGGTGTAGTGGTTTTTGGTGGCGTCGGTGAATGTCTGTGATGTGCAGGTCGCGGACTGTGACGGTGAGAATAGAGAAGCTGTTGTTAGAAGGAAGAGAGTGGCAAGAATTGAAAAAGAAGACGACGCCATTGATGAGAGAGAGAGAGAGAGAGAGAGAGAGGGTTTCGTTTTCTTGACACAAGATTCAGGTAAACTTGGCGGTGTATATATATATATAGGGGAAGACGGTGATTGAATAGGAGTAGAATTGGCGGTTATGGCCGTGTTTGGTTAGGAATAGTAGAGATTGTGAGCAAATCTTTTATCTATTTTTCTTTTTTTCTGTTACTTTTCGTGGGTTCTAATTACTTGATTTACTATATTGATTTTCTAATCTAATTAGGAATCCGTTTTGATCGGTTTTTTAAAAAAACGAAATACTTATTTTTGAAAAAAAAGTACTTGAAAATAATAAAATTATGTTTGGGCGAACCTTTTTTTTTTAAAATAAAAGCAAAAGGCAAAAAGAGTTTTCTTAGAAGTTACCCAAATTAATTTCAAATAAAATTACCTTTTAAAATATTTTTAATTACTGTATCCAGACCTAAAATTGTTTGGCTTAAAAAAGAAAATAGTTTTACTATAAAAAATACTGTTCGAGAAGTACTTTTTTTCAAACTTGTTCAAACCCCTAGTATTGGAGTACGTTTTTTTAGTTTACTTCATTGTCAAGTCATTTGAATTGGTTGAGTTTGTTATTCAGGAAAAAGAATTTTTAAATTAATAAATTACAAATGTTTAGAAAAAGTCGAAACAGAGTATGGAAGAGGAAAAAAAAGCATAAAAGATAAATAGGAAAAAAAATGAATTATGGAAACAATAAATATCTTCATATTTATATATATACTAATGGACCAGGCTCACTCGATGTGAGTGCCAAATAAAAATGAAAATATGATATAACTATGTGCTTAAATTTGAATAATATAAAATTAAAATCTTATTAAAAATTTACATGAATTACATACCGTCATATAACCAAAAATATTTTTAAATTTTAATATCATATAATCAAGAAAAAAATAAAAAGTAAAGACAAAGTAAATATTAAAGGTTGAGATGTGGGATAGGAGAGATAGAAGAATAGAAACAGAAATAATAATTTATGTTGATGAAGAGAGCTAAGAAACAATGGTATATAAAAATGAAAAAATTAACTAGAGGTTTAAGTTAGTCAATTCACTTAAAAGACCAAATGTAGTTAATATGAGGACTTGGTGCTTTATATCTACTAGTAAATTGGGGTACACTTGATTTGTGTACAAAATTAAAATAGAATGTGATTTTGTCAGTGTGTTTAAATTTGCATAATATAAAATTAAAATTTAACGATATATTAAATTTATGATATTCAAAAATATTTGATTTAATATATAGAATTATATGATTAAAAATCAAATAAAAAGTGAAAACAGAATGAAATTGAAGATAAGAGAGAGGAGATGGAGGAAAACAGAAAGATAAATAATATTACCTGAAAGAGATCAGGGAGAAATGAAAGGAGAGAGTGATGTCGGTGTTGGATAGCGGAGAGGGGAGAGAGAAATAGCTATTTAAAGGTAATTGAGTCAATTCATTTAAAAATATCAAAAGTTGTTACTATATGGGTCGATGCTTTGTATATAGCATTAGTAGGTGAGGCTCACTCAATGCGTGTATAAATTCCAAAAAAAGTATACTCCAATCACATGTTTAAATTTTAGAATAGCATAAAATTAAAATTTTTAACTTTTATTTGAATATATATTTTAAAGGATTTTTAATATATTTATAAAATTTATCAAAGAGGAAAAAAATTGATTACTATCGATTAAATTATAGAATTGAAAAAAATGCAGGAATATGAGAGATGAGAGAAAGAAGAATAGATACGAAAATAATAGTATTAAGCAAGAATAAATTTGCTAATGATCGAGTTTAATGGTGCTTCTTAGAGGATGTGTTATATAGGTTGGATTTTCATCATAAATTGGCAAGACTCATGTGATGTGTTGTGTTACTACCGTATCTTATTCTTTTATCTTGAGTGATAGGAAATTTGATAATTTAAATTTTAAATTTTTTCGCTGAAAAATCAAAAAAATAAAAAAAATTATTAAAATTTAAATTTTCGGCCGAATTTCGATGGAAAATTCTTGCCGAAAATTTAAAAATTAAAAAATTATTTAAATTTAAAATTTTCAGCGGAAAATTCCGCCGAAAAATTAAAAAATAAAAAATATTAAATTTTAATATTTTTGGCGGAATTTCAGGGGACAAATTAAAAATTAATTATTAAAATTTAAAATTTTTTATTAATTTTCGGTGGATAATTCTCCAAAAATCCGCCTAATTTTTTTTTTAAAAAAAGAAAAAGGAAAGTATATTAACTTTTGACTGAACTAAAAAAATAGTAAATGTTACGTTTTTTGATTGTTTTTTTTTTGGGATCATGTTTGACTTTCTTTATTTTGGAAATTATTCTTCGGTGTACGTTTTGTTATATATATTTTATAAATAGTATTCCATAAAAGTGCTAAGTTAAGTGTGTGATTATTAATTATATGTGCCATGCAAATTAAGTCTATATGTATTATGACTTATTATATCTTGTATTTCGCTAACTCCAAGAATACGAAAGAACAAATTAAATATGTTCATTATATTAATTATTATGACTTATTAGAACAAATATGTCTATTTAGTATGACTTATTAGAACAAATTATAGCTATTATATGTATTAGGACTTACTAGAATAAGTTGTTAATAAATTTTAGGATTGATGTAACAGCTTTGACATATATAATTCTGATTAACGAATAAGAAAAGGTTAAAATATATAACGAAGAAATAACTTTTAGGGATAATGGACTATTCATACATATCTAATTAGTTATTGCACAATTATTGACGAATTAGATTAATAACATTAACTATAGATTAATTTGTCAAAAGTACTCATACGAGTAATTAATTAATAAGTTATTGCAATATTTGAATTTTAAAAATTTACAAAAGTTTTATAAGTTTAAAGACATTACGAAAATGGCTAGGGAAGTTCTATTTTATGGGTTAAAAAAAATAGATTTCTAAAACTACATATTTTATTGAACGAATAAAGCAATCAAACTAAAAAATAATGATTAAGGAATAGAATATTACTAGATTACTAAATCCGTAACACTTTTTGAATATTTAGACATAAGCGATTAGCAAACTTTTCGTTCTTATTAAACGGTTCGTTATAATGCAAGATTCATATATATTATTTTATTTAAATTTATATTGTAAAAATAAATTAATTATTTTTTGTGGAATTTCCGCCAAAAATAAATATTTTTAAAAAAAAAATATTAAAATTTTTGGTAGAATTTTAGCAGAAATTTTGCCGAATTTTTTTTTTAAAAAATTAATAATTTTCAACGGAATTTTCGTCGAAATTTCCCCTAAAATTCCCCCATACTTAAAATCCCTAACTCATCTTCCCCCTTCCCCTTCTTTTTTCTTCTTTCTTTTTCTTCTTTCCCCCCACCACCCCCAGCCGCACAACCCTCCCTCTGCTGCCCACCCCCCTCCCCGCTGCCCTTCTCCTCTCCTGCCCCAGCACCACACCGCTTCCCCCCGCGGCTCGCAACCTCGCGCTGCCCTCCCCCAACAGTACGGCGCCATCCCCTACCGCCCCCAACCCATCGAGCCGCTCTCCCCCATCCCTAGCCTTGCACCGTCTCCCCCCACTACCCCTAACCCTGTGCCGCCCTCCCCCCACCTCCCCCAGCCCTGTGCCGCCACCACGTATTGTAAGCTTTTAAAAAAAATTTTCATTTTTCAGAAATTAAATTTCATTAGAAGTTTATTTTAATTTGTGAATTTGTAAAGTTCTGTTAAATTTGATGTGAAGATGTGAAAACAAGTTGTGAATTTGGGTAATTGATCTTTGTTATGTGTAAGAATTTTATGTGTGTTATGTGTATGAATTTTGTATGTGTAATGTTAAAATGTGTTATTATTTAAAGTTGGGTGTTTGACTACATGGTAATAATTTGACCTTTGTATTTGTTGTAGTATTGGAGTTGAAATTGATCTCATTTTCAGTCTTGTTTTCCCTTCTCTACAAAGGTAAGTACGGCTAACTTTGAAGTATATATGTATATATGTATATAATTAGATGGTTCATAGATAATAGGTTAATCCGTGATGTGGGGATGGAGAGTGGGATTTGGGGGAAAGGGTGGAGCTTTTCCATTGTTTGTTGTTGGTTTTTATATGCTTGTATGATGTGGAGAAATAAGGGGATGGTACATATTCGATGTATATATATATATATATAAATAATAATATATTTTGTTATTCATGTCTATTGATATTCAATATATACTTGATTAATATTATGTTTATGAAATGAAATGATTGTTTGGTGAATATGGAATGATTGTTTGGTGTTGGTTGTACAAATTGATCCGTAACACTAAATTAAGTATTTTTTGTTAAATAATAGGAAATGATTATGTCATTAATTTTTTTTAGGAAATGATTAAAAACATTGAACTTATAAACTTAAGTGGCGCATGTAGATGGATATTCCTGAACACAGAACATGGATATATACAATGGCTTATCCTAGTCGAGGAGGCCTTCTACCAGCATATTATGATAGCGTTATAAACTTTATAGAAAAAACAAAGAGTTGCTCGGACTACATTAAGTATGGGAAAATTCGGTGTCCTTGTAAGAAATATGAGAGAAAATGGCTTTTGTTAAAATTGGATGATGTTGCAGTATATTTGTTAACGAATGGTTTCAAACCAAATTATTAGTATTGAATAGAGCACGGTGAGGTCCAACCCTCTATAGTATTCCCTGGCGCATCAAGTAGTGGTACAAAAAATGACTCACTGCAAAGATATGCTAACATGTGTTTCAATGCTGCTAGGCAAGAGGTAGAGGGTAAAATACCAAATGACTTTGGAAGCAACCGAATCCTGATACCCAACAATTTTTTGACCTTCTGAATGAGTTTAACCAAGAAGTGTGGTCTAGATGTATAGATCATTCTCCACTTTAGGTTGCTACAAGGTTGTTGAGTATAAAAAGTGATTACAAGGTAGCAAAAGATAGACTTGACAAATCATCCAATTAATATCAGAAGTAATGCCTTCAAGTCATAAAATGCCATCAAATTTTTATGAGGCACAAAAATTAGTAAAAAAATTAGGTTTTACTAGTAAGAAAATAGATTGTTACGTAAATAGATACATGCTATACTAAAAAGATACTACAAATGAGGTAAATTGCAATTTCTGTGGTGCTCCAAGATATTGTAACAATAGAGGTCATGTGCGTGCAATAAAAGTCCCGGTAAAGAGGATGTATTATTTGGCTCTTATTCCATGATTGAAACATCTGTATGCATATTCGAGTTCAGCACCACACATGAGATGACAAGCAATGCATCGACGAGCTGACGGTGTTATGTGTCACCCAGTAGATGGGAATGCTTGAAAATACTTTGACAAAGTATATCCTGATTTTACTAGGGACCCTAGAAATGTGCGGCTTGCTTTTTATACTGATGGGTTCACGTCGTATTCCCAATCCGCCGCGTCATACTCTTGCTGGCTAGTATAATTCGCCCCCTAAAATGTGCATGACAATCCCATACATGTTTCTGACATGCATAATTCCTGGTCCTAAAATTCCGAAAGTAAAAATTGACGTATTTCTGCAGCCACTAATTGATGATTTGAAGGTATTGTGGGAAGATGGCATCTCCACGTACGATGTACTTGCAAAACAAAATTTTATTATGCGCGCTGCATTAATGTGGACTATCAATGACTTTTCGGCTTATGGAATGATGTTGGGATGGATGATTGTTGGTAAACTAGCTTGTCCGTATTGCAGGGGCTACAACAAGGCATTTACGTTAAAGTACAGATGAAACAATTAATGGTTTGAATGTCATCGAAGATTTCTAGATAGAAATCACCAGTACAAAAGAAACAAAATTAACTTCCAAAAAAATCTTGTCTAGAATGATCCTCCTCCTCTAAATCCTACGGGAGATGAGGTGTCGGATAATGTGCAATGGTTGCCGAAAATAACAGAACAACCAAATATGGGGAAGCCATCTGGCTATGGTATAGAACATAATTAGATGAAACAAAGTATTTTTTTGGATTTACCTTATTGGAAACATATTTTAATACGGCATAATTTGGATGAAATGCATATTGAGAAGAATGTGTATCACAATATTTTTAACGCTGTAATGGATATACAAGGTAAGACTATAGACAATGCGAATGCAAGGCTAGATATGCAAGAGCAGTATAGGTGACCTGAGCCACAGTTGGTCCTAAAGCCCAACAGATAATGGGGAAGACCGAAGGTGAAGTATACATTCACTCTTGAACAAAAATGGATGATTTGTGAGTGGATTAAAGAACTTCGAATGCCGAATGATTATTCGTCCAACTTGAGTGTTGACTCACATCAAGTGAAATTGCATGGCATGAAGAGCCCCGACTGTCACATTTTTATGGAACAGCTGTTGCCCATTGCCCCGACGAGGTATGGAAATCGATTGCTGAATTAAGTAAGTTTTTCAGAGACTTATGTTCTAGCACATTAAGGTATGCTAACTTGGCCAAGATGGAAAAAAGCATTCCTGTCATAATATGTAAATTGAAACGTATTTTTCCACCTAGTTTTTTGGGTATAATGGAGCAATTGCCAATTCATTTGATAGAAGAAGCTGGAAATGTAGGTCCAGTTCAATTTCGTTGGATGCACCCATTCGAGAGGTAATTCACTAACACCAATAAATTCATTGCAATAATTTTTAACATATGTTAATGAAAATTCATCCAATTGATGTGCTTTTTTAATTTAAAACAAGTATTTTGGAAAAATTAAAAAAAGGATCAAACGAAAAGCACAAGTCGAAGGTTCTATATGTGAGGCATATTTGCATCGTGAGACTACTCATTTTTGTTTGTTCTACTTCAAACCACACGTTCGTTCCTTAAGAAATAGAGTTGGAAGGAATGACGACGGTAGCATAGATGAATCAATTCTGCCTACGTTGTCAGTTTTCAATCAAGTGGGTCGTTTGCAAGGTAAATATGTAGAATGTTATTTCAAACACAATGCAGAATACAGAGCTGCGAGACACCACATCCTGCTGAACTGCGAAGAAGTTAAACATTTCATTAAGCAAGTATGAAACATATTTTTTTTCAATTAAATATTAATAAGCTTTCATAACTAACTACATAGAACAATTGCAGTTATTTTTTAGAATACTTCCAAGTTGGTGATGCTGACGCTAGTGACCGTCTTGAACCCCAATTTGATGAGTAGATTAAGTCATACGTAAGTATACATATTTACAAAGTTCTGTTAGTTATGACATTGAACCCCAATTTAATAAAACAAATGAATATTTATCCTACAGGTTCATAATCCAAGAAATGGGATAACAGATCTATTTTTAAATCAATTGGCTTGGGTTCCTAATATGAAAATGAAAACGTACATATCATACATACTTTGTCAATGGTTTCAAGTTTCACACTTCCTCGTGGTGTCAAGGAAAAAAGACGATAAATTGCGGGGGTGTGGGTCAAAGGAAGTTATGGGGATGCAGTTGCTGAGGATGACTACTACGAAATTTTGACTGAAATATTAGAGTTGGAGTACACTGGTGAACCAATAAAAAAGGTTGTTTTATTTAAATATGAATGGCTCGATCCTACACCTCGAAAAAGAACTCGTATTAAAATACATTATTGCACTTAATTTGATATATGTGTCATTCATTTACATCGGCTCATAATAGTATTGTATATAAATTGAAAAAAAAAATTATACTTCACAAATTTTGTATAATTTTCATACAACTTCTAAGCATATAAATGTAACGTGGGAAAAATAAGATTTCATATAGTAGATCGTCTGATGGACCAGCATCCAATCCGGGTTGTTCTTCATCCCATCGGGGCACCTCCCCAGCATCACAACCGGGCTCTTCTCCTTCGTATAATTCTACTTACATGGGCCATAGTCCACCACCCACCATTCCAATGCAGTTTATGCCAACCCCTTAGATGTCTCATGGCAATAGTCCACCTGCTACATCATATCTTCCAAATTCACCGCTACCTCAGCAACAACTTCAACTTAAGGAGGACGAGATGACTTAGGACGATGTAGAAGGAATTCAGGACGCATATGCGGTGCCTTTACCTCCTCCTACACCCGGTAGTAAGATTACTATAACAACAGTTGGCCCGAATCGGTTAGTTGTTAATTAAATTTTTATACGTCATAAAATAAATAGAAATGACAATAAAACGTATATGTTAATAAATTTTGAACTGTTATGTAGTTTTATTCCTGGAAAAAAGGGTGGTGTGCACATTATAAATGTCATAAAGAGCCAGTTGGACAAACCATACTTCACTTATGGCAAGGTTCCTGAAAAAGTTCGGTTGCGATGGTTCGTTGAATGGCATGTAATTTAATTGAAATTAGATTTTTTTATATTTTGAAGGAATAAGTATTTTTTCATGTATATTTGAGTATGTCATTTTTTTACACGTTTGACTGATAAAGTATTTTTTTTTTGTTAGAAATATGTTTATTTTAGGTTGGAGGATACGGAGCATATGAAGATAGCTTTTGATAATTGTGCGGCCGAGAAAATAACAGACATATATCGAGACATCAGAAAAGGAATTGCACTTAGGGATGACAGTGCACTGTGGATGCCCGACCCAATATTTCAAGATCTGGTGACGTATTGGGGCACCCCTCAATAGATAAAGAAGAGTGACCAAAACAGGATAAATAAGAATGTCAAGGAAGTTCGTTGTATTCTGATGGGGCCAAATCGTTTTATGAGTGTAAAGTGGACTTGGTAAGTACCTTTTCGTATTTGTTTTTTTATGTATTAAATAGATTTAATTCTAACTTTTAATTTATTTTTATTTTTGTAGACGGCAAAGTTAAAGAGGCCTGTTCTTAGCCATGAGCTCCTCCAGGATTGTTATACGAGGAAAAAAGATAAGGGGCCAGATAAAAAGGCCAGCATATGGGTTCACCCGAAGCTATAACAAATTAATGTAAGTTAGATTTGTTTATTATATTCAAAGTTTGTCTTTAAATTGCTAACATACTTGACATTAGAATTGCAAGATAATTTTCAGAGTCTAATGCAGAGTCGTCCGAAAATGCAGAATGCTGACTTATCGGATCCCTCCACGAAAGAAAGCATGAACCAGTTGTTTGATCAGGCTGCTGGTGAACCTAACAAGAAGGGCCGAAGGTACGGGAAAAATTATCGGAGTACATCAACCACCTGTTACGTCAGTTATTCTTCGTTCGGCAGTTCGTCGACCCAATCCGACCCAGCGGTGTTGCGGTTAGAGAACCAAGTCACTCAACTAACCCAACAGAACACACAAATCATAGAAATGATGCTTCAGATGTTCACGATGATTTCAAAGAACACAACGATCAACTCAAATCAACCCTCTCATGCCTCTCCACCGACTCAGTATGTCACCGATGATGAAGATGACAACTCTGATGAAGATTTTCGGCTGATTTTCGACTAAAATTCCGCTGAAAAATCATTTTTTATTTAAAAAAATATTAATTATTTTCGACAGAATTTTCGTTGAAAATTTGTCAAAATTTTAATATTTTTTTAAAAAAAATTAATTATTTTCGGCGCAATTTTCGCCAAAAATCAGCCTAAATTAATTAATTTTTTTTGAAAAAAAAACATTTATTTTCTTGTAGTGACAAGGGTTTTTCCGACGGATCAATTCTGCCGAAATTTAGCCGAAAATCACATTTTTCGCCGAAAATTCTGCCAAAATTACCTTATTTTCTTGTAGTGAACCGAAAAGAGGTCTTAGACAAAGAGACCCTATATCTCATTATTTGTTTTTTTTTTTGCAAAGGTATTTAATGGGTTGTTGCAAGTGGAAGAAGAGAAGCGGGGGTTAGTGGGGTAGCGATGTGCTATCATGCTCCTCGAGTGTCACATCTATTTTTTGGAGACGACAAAATTATATTCTCCTAGGCATCTACAACAGTTATAGAGTCAATCTAGGAGGTCTTTTGAGTTTATAGGAAAAGGTAGGAGCAACTTATTAATTTTAATAAATTACTTGAAGTTTTTAGCCTGAATATGGAGGAGCAAGCGAGGCAGGAGATTGTTGCTATTGGGGGAGCGGGGATTGATCGAAGGCATGTGATATACTTGGGTTTTCCGTCAGTCATCGAGTGAAAGAAAAAAGAAGTGTTTGCGGGGATCTGAAAACGAATATGGAAGAAAATTCAAGGGTGGATTGAGAAGTATTCATCCCAAGCAGGAAATGATGTGCTCATTAAGTCGGTTTTGCAGGCAATTCCAGCTTCTACAAAGGGTTGTTTTAAATTTCTGGCAAGTTGAAAATACACATACTTTTTTGTTTAAAATACATGCTACGTTGTGTTGTTTTTATTGAGATTTTATGGTATTTAAGAAGAAAAGAAACAAAGGAACAAGACCTTAATTCGGACATAAATAAGAATATTTTTTTCGCTCATAAAACACAATTCTTATAAGAATATCCCTTCATGAATGTTTTATGTCTTATCACAGAATTGGATCGAAGCAGGTTGGACTATAACAAAGAACAGGACCAAACGGCCATGGTTGTTTCGATTGCCAAAGCCGTGTCGGTTTTCCAGAAGAGGCCAAAATACTGCTCAGCAAAACGACTTTAGCCGTGTTGAATTGCCCGTGACCATTTTGATTGGCCAAGCTGTTTTGGCGTTACAAATGAGGGAAAAATCTTGGACAACAAAACAGTTTAAGCCATGTTAGATTGATCAAGCCGCCATTTATATGGACCAAGCTATTTTCAGTTACTCCCTGTACAAGAAAATTTGTCTCCTTTTAAAATTCTGACTACATTTGTCCCACCACTATTTAAGAAAATTTTGTGCACGATTTTAGTGGACTTTTGGCTCATTTTTGGAGAGGAGTTCAATGATGAAAGCTCAAAAGGGTGACAATTCAAGGGTCAAGTTCCTGTACTCTTCAAGATTCTCACTTCAAGCCTAGTTTGCTTTATGATTGCTTTTAGTTTTATCATGGTTTTGTTTCATTTTACTTTTGTTGTGTCTATCTAAATAAATGATAAGGTTTTAGACTAGTCATCGATGAAATTCTTGTAGTTTTTGTTGCACCCTTATTGATTTTAATTTACATACTTCCTATCTAATTCAAGCTTTCATTACTTGTGAATTTCCGGCCAACTTTTACAAGTTTTTGAGATTTTATATTCAACTACGAAAGGGTGTGTATAAAATCTAACGATTTGTTTTATAGATATAAGGAACTCGTAGCTTAGAAATAATCATGCTCTTATGCGATCCGTCAGATTAATTGGCAAGGACTTTTTAACTAGCACAACTCTTGTACGCAATGGGTCAAGGGACCCGTATGTGATCATGAAAGTAGACACATAGCATACCTTGGCACATTTATTTTACTTTCAAAAGGAAATTACAAATAGTTTTGTGAGTTGGACCGTGGGAAGGAGTATTGTTATTGTCAAAAGGGGGTTCAAATAGATATAAGGGGGGATTCAATTTTATTGCTTAGGTCGTAGTTCGTTTTTATTGATTTTTTTTCCACTTATACTTTATTTGCTTTCTTTTATTTCATAAACCTTCAATTAACTTTCGAACTTTAAACAGTAGAGAACTTATAAGTCTGGTATTTGGTAACCCATTGCTCGTGGGAACAATACTTAACTGGTCACTTTATTACTTGAGCGATCCGTGGACTTACGGAAAATTTGCAACAATTTCAGATTTCTTTCACTAAAGAGTTGGATTAGTTAATAGTGGGCCATTGGTGGTATAAAGGGGGAAAGAGGGGAATTTGGTAGGTGGTATGGAACAAGTTGTGTGAGAGGAAGGTGAACCGGGGGAGGGGGGTTAGGCTTGTGGAATTTGGAGGATTTCAACAATACGTTGTTAGCAAAACAACTTTGGCGGATCACTCATGCCTCAAAACACTCGTGAGTAGAATTATGACATCTCGTTATTTTGCATCTTCACATCCCTTTGATGCAAGGTTGGGCTCAAATCCTTCGTGCACTTTTTCGATCTGAAGTTGGTGAAGGGAAGTGGTCGATGGAGGGTCGGGTAGGGATATCGAGATATCGGGTGGATGGGTGGTTGTAAAAGCCTTACATGTTTAACATAATCACTCTAGAAACAAAGGATGAGGAGCCATTTTGATAACTTATGTTATGGTGGGTTGTGACTATGCCCGTCAAGTTTGGGCATTAATGAATCTTCCATGGGCATGCATGGGTAAGGGAGTGGGAGACGGGGGGTCATGTAGTGGATGTGTAAAATTGAGAATCGATTCTCTTGGGCACAATTTAATCTCTTCCTTTGATGGTCTGGTGGGGCATCTAGTACTATTGAAACAGAAAGGTGACGGAGTGTGGCTAGGGGAAGCAGCCATGATAGGGCGAGAAGTGTTGGGGAGATTTTTAGAAGCCAATGGCCATGTCAGGAAAAGTTGAAGCTCGGATCTTGTGTCCCAGACATCTTGTTGGCGCCTCCTCCCCTTCCCTCCCGGAAGGAAAGGGATTTGTTAGGCTTGTAAACCTTAGCTTGTGGTGCAGCGAGGTGAGGCCGAGCATGCCAAGGACGTGGCGGTGAAAATGCAGCAGAACCTACTAGGGACAAAGGTTGGCACTCTGTTGTGCTTGAGTGAGATTCCTTAGGCATGGTGGAAGCGTTGAGGGAGAAGGATTTTGATACTTCAATGGTGGGTTCTGCTATTGAGGATACAAAAGAGTCTGTGCTGAGATCCCAAATGTTTCCTTTCACCATGCGAATCGGAAATTACCTTGCATGTCAATAGGTAATGAGTTGAACTCTAATAGCCTACCTGCTAAGATTCTTGTAGCTTACCTTGCATGTCAATAAGTAAGCTAGCTAATAAAAGTTAGTTTTTTTTATCCTTAGAAAAAAATAGAAGCAAGAATAGAAGAGAAATAAAATGGAGAAGAGGTAAAGAGAGGAGCAAGAGAAAACAAAAGCGAGATCACAAACACCAAATAGTTGCATTCTTTAATAAGTACATTGTGTCTTTGATTTGACATTTTTTTTTCTCTTTCCTCTCTCCTAATTTCTTCTCACTTTTCTCTCACGTGAAATATTATTGCTCTTTCTTTTTTTTTCTCTCTCTCTCTTCTCTTATATTTTTATCTTCAATATTTGGTGTACTTTATTGTTTTCAATAATAAAACTCAATTTAATTTTGATTCATTTTTTTCATAATACATAAAATTACAATTTTGTTAAACACGTAATGAAATTATATTTTATTTTTAATTTGTACACAAATAGAGTGTGTCACACCCGCTAGTATATACATATATACTATTTTATAAAACAACAGGACCTTTTTAATAACTACCTTGTCATAATGGTGGAGCCAGAACTTTTGTTCAGTAGGTCACTACTAAAATGCAAACAATTCAAATCGGCCCAAACTTTAATATTTTTTTTCAGGTTCGAGTTCAACCTTGAAATCAACGATCTAAGAAAAACAGGCCTTGTGATAAAGAGGGCCGGGAAGGAAGGTGAATCCACTGATCAATCAGGCTAAGTCAGAGGAAGAATTCCCTCGAAAGAGGGTCCATAGGTCCCTCTAGAAGATTCGATCATAAGGTTGGTCTATTAATAACGAGGGGGATGTCACAAATAGACTCCCACCTCACTCCAAAAAGGTATCAAACATTCACTACCCTCACATTTCCTGCTATTCATCTTCTTCTGCACATTCACTAAACGAGCCTTTACTAATTTGAGCATGGGAGTGCCTACGATAAGGCAAACTAGCTAGTCTCACATGTTTGTGCCCCTTTAACAGGTGGACCGCTAGCATACATCCCGTAGCACGGAGCTCTGCCACGTGGTCAACCAAAAAGACTCTACATCATCGTGAATGCAAATATTATTCTAGTTATATATTAATTTCTTTCTATTGTATAATAATTCATTTGTAATTTTTTTGACATGATTGATATTTGATTGATGATAAATATTATACTACAAGAAAACGCTTGAAATCTTACGGAAAAAAATTTAATTGATTGTATTATGTTGCTTTATATATATATATATATATATATATATATATATATATATATTACCGCTTAGTGCGCTGACAGTAGGGACGAGGGATTAGTCATCTGGCTGTCGGCCGGAGGGATACCCTGGGAAACCAAAAAAAAAAAAAAAAAATAAATATATATATATATATATGTAGAAATTTTTTTCCATGAAGATCAGTTTAATTAAATCCTTATTTTCAAATGAATTTATAATGATCTTACAAACATACCCGTCTTTTTAGAAAAATAATATCATGATAATTAATGAGTTTTAGTCCAGAGGTGTAAGGGTAAATTTTGAAGAAAAAATAACGCTCTAAAAAGACAATGGGATGGAGGGAGTAATTTAATTGGGTTTGACTCAAAACATTTCCTATAGTAGTAGAGAAATGATAGTGCTACTTTAAGTACTAAAGAATCGTAATTTTGCATAAGGGCAAATGTCATATTCAGTTCTCAATGTTTTATTTTAGAATCACTTTAGTTCCTAAAATACCATTTGTAACCTTACAGTTCCTAAACATATAATTTAGTTCTACGCTCGTCCCTGTAGTGAATTTTCGGGAGGGTTTTTGCCTGAAATGGTATTATGTAACAAGCATATATACCTATTTTAAGGACATAATTATCATTCCATAATTATAACACAATTTAGATTTTAAAAAAAAATAATTGGCCAAACAATAAAAGAAAGCAGAAAACGTTATTATAGTCAATCAAAGAAAATAAAAAAAGAGTAAAAAGCTAGGATTTTCCTTCATCTCGACCTGAAGGATAAGGGCACAATTAAGAATCAATCTTTACAATTTTTTTTATATGTATTGTATAGTCATGGAATGATAATTTTATCCCTAAAATGTGCACATGCTTGTCACATTTTACCATTTCAGGCCATTGAAAATTTTAGTAGAAGGATGAACGGGGAACTAGTTTCCAAGTTTAAGGATTGCAAAGTCACAAATTGTACTTTAAAGACTAAAGCAATACTAAAATAAAATATTGAGAACTAAATATGACATTTACCCTTTGCATAATAATTTATTTATCTTTGCAGTTTTACATTTATCATCTTTACAATCCGAAAATATCATGCCCTACCTCTTACAACTTTATTTAAAATAAAAAGTCATTTAATTCATTTTTTTTGCCTGAAAGATGTTCTCAAATTTAGTATTAGAATGAATTCTAAATCATTATCTTGAAGTTAATAGTGTAAAAAAAAATACAACCATTTTGACTTCTAAAATTTTTTAAAACTAATTACATTTTCAGAGGAAGGTTAATTTGATTTCCTCCACATAATCTTCACGCAACATAATCAAACTATTATAGTTTTCACTAAATATCATGCCATAATTGGGTTTATACATCGTTTATACACTTATACATCCCAGAGGAGGCCACTAAGCAATGTATGGATCAGACCCCATGAGCTCTTCCTGGGGTTTATGGAAACCCAGGCTACAGAACCACAGAAGAGGGGGGTAGTAGCAGAGGCTCGAGGGGCAAGGGAAAAAGACCCATAGGCGCACATGAGGTAACGTACCAAGAAGAGATGACCCCACCCCTAGAAGGCCAAGACACACAGGCAATGCTTATAAACCAAGTCCACGAGTTGGCCCAGCAGGTGGCAGAGCTGAAGCAGCAGAAACAAATGGCAGAGGACATATTCATGTTAAGAAAAGGATCACTATTTTGTGCTGAAATAGCCAGGCTAGTGCTGCCAGGAGGATGGAAGATAACGAAGCTGTCGTCCTACGAAGGAACAACGGATCCGAATGTCCATCTATCCATGTATTCTAATATCATAGATCTTCACGGTCTCAACGATGCCATGAAAGCCAGAATTCTGACCACGATGTTCAGAGGCAAGGCTCTGGAGTGGTGGACGATACAGGCACCAGGTACAGTAGTGCGCTTCACCCAGCTCTACAGGAAATTTGTGTACCACTTTGCAAACATGAAGAAGTCTAAAAGAATGTCGACATACCTATTCACCATCAAACAAAGACCTAGAGAATCATTGAAAGCCTTCATGGATCGATTCAACATGGAAGCTTTGGAGGTCCCAGACCTAAGGATAGACATGATGACAAGTATCCTGTTCCATGGCCTAGCGAGGGGCCCCTTTGCAAACGCACTGTCGAGGCAAGCTCTGACTACGCTAGAGGACTTAATCAGGATGGCAGATAGGTACGTGAGGGAGGAAGAAGTTAACGAAATGAAGGGCGAGTAGGAGAGGCAAGAGATAGGGGAAGAGCCCAGGGAAGGGAGTCTCTACGACCCACCCCACGAGAGTAGGAGGAGATCGCAGAGAGACTCAGAGCCGCAGAGGCAGAGGAGGTACACCGGCTATACCCCTCTGCGAGTCAACTACACGGAAGTTCTGATGGCCATTGAATCACAAAATCAAGGACACCTCTTAAACTACCCGCTAAGAACTAGACCTTCACCGAGCAAGAGGGCCTCCGACAAGTATTGTGCATTCCACAGACATAAGGGCCGTGATACAGAAGAATGCATGCAATTGCATGATGAAATTCAATACCTGATCAAGAGAGGGTACTTGAAGAACTACATACGCAACGCGGAGGCCGATAGCAAAACTGTGGAGGAAACACCCAACGCGTACCGCCCTCAAGAATACCAACTGTAAGGAGGGATTCGCAGAGGCCATGGACGAGGCAGAAGATGGAGAGGTAGAACTGAACAAGGACAAGGGCACATACACCGAGTTGATCTGAATGAAGAAAATAACATTCGTCAGCAAGAAATCAGAAGAGAAAGATCACCAAGGAAAGGAGGAACCCAAGAGGAAGAAGGGAAGTCCCAGACCAGCAAAGGGTTCGAGAAGAAGCAGAACTTGATAATATGCCCTGCAGAGGTGAAATTCACATGATCTTCGGAGGGCCCACCGGAGAAGACTTGATGAATGAAATGAGGAGATACGTCAGGGTAACATGGAACCTACAGGTTCCTAGATGCGTGAACGTAATGATTGCAGAATTCAAGCAGACCCCAATTTACTTTACCAACGAGGACTTCGATGGGGTGTACATGCCGCACAATGACCCAATGGTCATATCTATGGATGTAGCAAATTTTACCGTGCATAAGGTGCTAGTGGATAATGGTAGCTCGGCTGACATAATCACATTAGATGCACTAAGGAAAATGGAGCTAGGGGTTACAATGATAAAGCCAGTAAACACTCCACTAACTGGCTTTGGAGGATCATAGGTCCTACCCTTAAGGACCGTCGACCTACGGACATCATTGGGCGAGGGATCATGTAGAAAAACCCTCATGATCAAGTACCTAGTTGTAGATGCAGACTTAGCATATAACATCATATTTAGACGCCCAGGTCTGAACCTATTCAAAGCAGTCGTGTCCACCTTACATCTGAAGATGAAATTTCCCACCAAGAATGGGGTCGGCATCACCAAAGCAAATCAGAGGATGGCCAAGGAATACTACGTAGTATCTGCAAAAGGAGCGTCTCACGACCCCTTAAGGAAAAGACAAACGAAGAAACATCATTAGGCTCAAGAAAGCAGGAGGGAGTGAGACCCGGGAAAGAAAGGAAGCCAACCGAACCAGACCTAAGGCCTCAGGGTAGAGTGGAGCCCTCTGAATACAAAGTCGTAGAACTCTTCCCAGGATATCCAGAAAGAACCACCCGGATTGGAGCACAACTCCTAGAGAGGATCGAAATCAACCTAATTGAGCTACTAAAAGAAAAACACGACATCTTCGCCTGGAAGGCATCCGACTTCGAAGGCATTGACCCAAGCATCACGGTGCATAGGCTAAACATCGACCCAGAGGCCAAACCGGTTGCGCAGAGGAAAAGAAGTTATGGAAGTGATCGCGATAGAATTATAGCTGCAAAGGTCAAGAAATTGTTAGAAGCAGGGTATGTAGTGGAATTGCAATACGCAAACTAGCTCTCGAACATAGTGGTAGTCCCAAAACCAGACAGAAGACGGAGGATGTGCATAGATTACATAGACCTCAATAAGGTGTGCCCAAAGGACTCGTATCCATTACCAAGAATTGACACATTGGGTGACTCCACTGCTGGATGTGCTCTGCTGAGCATGATGGACGCATACCACGGATACTATCAGATCTTCATGCCCCCCGAATACACAAACAAGACAGCGTTCATGACCAAAGATGGCATATATTGTTATCGAGTCATGCCATTTGGGTTAAAGAACGCAGGGGCAACGTATCAAAGGTTAGTAAACAGCATGTTCCAGAACTTCATAGGTCGGACCATGGAGGTCTACGTAGATGACATGCTTGTCAAAAGTCTTCAAGAAGAAGATCATATCACCCACCTCCGGGAAGCATTCAAGGTCATGAGAAAGTATAAGATGAAGTTGAACCCGGCGAAGTGCACGTTTGTGATAAAAAGCGGTCAGTTCCTGGGATATTTAGTCAATGAGAGAGGAGTCGCAGCAAACCCAGAGAAAATCAGAGCAGTATTGAACATGAGACAGCCAACATCCCCGAAAGAAGTGAAGATACTGACATGACGGATGGCCTCATTGAATCGATTCATATCGAGGTCTGCGGACAGGGGCCTACCGTTCTTCAAAACCCTAAGGGGTCATAAGGAATTCAAGTAGACAGAAGAATGTGCAAAAGCATTTGAAGCGTTAAAAGAGTACCCAACGTCACTCCCTACTTTCGAAACCAATTGAAGCGGAATATTTATACATATACCTAGCATTGACCGAAGTCGTTATGAGTGTTGTTTTAACCAAGAAGGAGGACAAAGAGTACAAGCCAGTATACTACATCAGCAAGATGTTGCAAAGAGCGGAGAAAAACTACATGAGGATCGAGAAGCTGGCCCTGGCCCTAATCACAACCTCAAAAAAGCTAAAACACTATTTCCAGTCACACCCCATAGTGGTGCTAACCAATGAGCCATTGAGACATATCTTTTCAAAACCAGAGGCTTCAGGACAGATGGTTAAATGGGCCATAGAGCTTAGTCAGTTTGAAATGGAGTACAAGAGCAAACCCGTGATACAAGCCAAGTCTTTGCAGACTTTGTAGTAAAAATGACTCACGAAGCCAAGTCGGAAGAAGAGGGGCGGTGGGTCTTGCACGTCGATGGGTCTGCGACGGCGACCAATGGGGGAGTCGGAATCTTGTTGCAAGGCCCAAACAATGAAGAAATCGAAGTGGCCCTCAAACTAAACTTCGACATAACCAATAATGAGGCGGAGTATGAGGCTCTGCTAGGGGGTCTGGAATAGGCCATCGAGGTCGGCGCTCTACGAATTGTAGCATACACCGACTGTCAGTTGGTGACACTCCAGTTCGAAGGAAAGTACGAGGCCAAAGAGGACGAGGTGATCAAATATTTAGAGATGGTGAAAGATAAAGTCAAAACCTTCCAGACCTTCGAGCTAAAACAAATCCCAAGATCCGACAACGAAAGGGCGGACGCACTATCGAAATTCGCCAGTTCTATGGCGGGGCTAGGAACTAGAAACATCACATTCATGGTAGCAAAAAATCCTAGCACACAAAACGGTCAGGCGCGGACCCGACAGACCTTCATGATCGATGTGGTAGAAGTAGAGCCGAGCTGGAGAGATAGCATTAGATGCTTCTTGGGAGATGTGGCTCTCCCAGAGGACGATACAGAGGCCAAGAGGATAAGGCACAGTGCGGCCAAGTATGCGATTATTGATGGCGAGTTGTACAGGAAATCGATAGAGGGACCCCTGATGAGGTGCTCTGGAGGAAGGGCCCTGGCCCAAAAGATAATCAGGCAAGGATACTTTTGGCCAACCTTACAGAAGGACGCCATGGAATTCTCAAAGAAATGTGAGGAATGTCAGCGCCATGCAAACCTAATTCACAGCCCAACAAGCTACATGAACCCAGTCCAAGTAGCGTACCCCTTTGATCAATGGGGGATCGACATTGTAGGATCCTTCCCCCAAGCCGCAGGCCAGAAGAAATTCATAATAGTGGCGGTAGAGTACTTCACCAAATGGGTGGAGGCAGAAGAGGTGGCAAAAATCACCGAGAAGGAGGTGATGAACTTCTTGTGGAAAAATATTATATGTCGTTATGGAGTGCCAAGGGTCCTAATATCTGACAACATGACCTAGTTTCAGGGGAAGAAAATCACACAGTGGTGCGAGGAGATGAAAATCAAACAGAACTTCACATCCGTCGGCCATCCACAAGCCAACGGACAAACAGAGGTAACCAATCGAACTCTACTTCAACATCTTAAAACAAGGCTCAGTGGGATGAAGGGAAGTTGGTTGGAGGAGCTCCCTAGAGTGCTGTGGGCGTATCAAACTACCCCAAGGTCAGCCACGGGAGAGACACCATTTGTTTGGTATATGGTTTAGAAGCGGTCATTCCAGTAGAAATTGGGATGATGACATTGAGGGTGAAGAAGTATGACCCAGAACTGAACATGCAGCTGAGGAAAACAGAGTTGGAATGTCTAGGGGAACGAAGAGACAGAGCCTACATTTATATACTCAGGTATAGAAAGATCATGTAAAGAAGCTATAACTGGAGGGTTAGACCACAAGCGTTTCAGATCGGAGACTTGGTGCTGAAAAAAGTGGAGGTAACGAAATATGTAGGCAAACTGGACGTAAATTTGGAGGGGCCTTACAAGATAGTAAAAATGAACAGGAATGGGTCGTACAGACTGGAGGACCTGCACGAGAAGGAACTGCCCTGCACTTGGAACGTGCACGACCTACACAAGTTCTACACATAGGGGTAACGAAACCCCTACCCTATATTTTACTTGCTTCCATGTTTACTTATTTACCTTTTGAAATGCTTAAGAATGGTCTTGAGTGGATTCTCTTTCCATTTTCAAAACACCCCGAACACCATTCTCAACTCAATGAAAACAAAGTCTCATCATAACCCGTTATCGCACCTAAATTTATCTAACTGTTGAGGTCTACGCGACCCGCACAACAACCTCCTACGAGGCGTCAGACCTAGGAAGAGTCCTAAAATTAACTAAGTATCAAGGTTTGCGCAACCCGCACAACGACCTCCTGCGAGTCATCAGACCCGGGAAGAGTCCTAAAATTAACTAAGTGTCGAGGTCTGCACGACCCGCACAAGGACCTCCTGCGAGTCATTAGACCCGGGAAGAGTCCTAAAATTAACTAAGTGTCGATGTCTGCGCGACCCGCACAACGACCTCCTGTGAGTCAAGGTCTGCGCGACCCACACAACGACCTCTTCCGAGTCATTAGACGCGGGAAGAGTCATAAAAATTTGTCCAAGTATCGAGGTCTGCGCAACCCATACAGTGACCTCCTACGAGTCGATAGACCTAGGAAGAGACCTAAAATTAACTAAGGGTCGAGGTCTGCACGACCCACACAACGACCTCCTGCGAGTCACCAAACCTAGGAAGAGTCCTAAAATCTACCAAGTATTGAGGTCTGCGTGACCCGCATAACGACCTCCTGTGAGCCGCCAAACCTAGGAAGAGTCCCAGAAATAGATAAAAGATAAACTGAAACCATTAGAGCACCAAAATACAACAGGAACGACAACAGAGAAAAATGAAAATTTCATAAAAAGAATATCGAAGTTACAAATGAAGAAAAGTTGTACAAACGATAGTGATATCAAAAAATGTACAAAAGACCCTAACTATTACAAATTCTCTTCAGACAGAAAGGGAGAAAATTGATCAGGTTCAGGGCCAGGTGCGTACTCAAGGGCAATAGGCTCTCCAGTCACAGAGTTCAGTGGGTTCAGCTGAGAAAGATCAAAGCCATCCTGAAAACCATCAAGATGTCACGTCTGATCTCTGCATAAGTTAAAAAACTTCAAACTTTCATCCATCATCAGACCTCCAACGATCATTTGTAAGGAATGCGACTAACGAAAGTCATGGGCAGCTTGAAGCTAAAGCCCTAGCATATGGTCAGGAGCAGAGGCACGACATTCGCCCTCTGCAATACCCTCAACATGTCTCTCTTCACAGTGCTTTTTCAGACCCTCCACCTCATGTTCGTGCTGAGCCTTGCACTCCGCCAGGCTTTTCCGGTAGGCCTCCAGGGTGCCTTGAATCTCTATGATTTGATCGGCCCGGACCTTAAGTAGGCTATTCAGTTCTCCCTTACCTTGGTTGGCGCAATTTAGCTGACCCTGCAAGCGATCAGCCCGAGCATTAGCAGCAGTTAAGGCCTTTTCAAGCTCAGTAACTTTGGATTGCTGAGCCTCTTCTTGAATCGCCTTCAAGACAACCTCAGTCGTCTTCGTCTTCTCCACCTCTGAGCTAGCGTAAGCTCTAAGATAGGCATTCTGAAGGGCCAGAGTTCAACCCATACTCACGGTCTAACAAGAAGTGAAAACAAGGATCAGTGATGGCCACTGGAATAACCAAAGATAACCTGAGAAAAGTACTCACAGTGCTGGTAGCAGCTGCCATTGCTTCCTCCAGGCTTGTTAAGGGGGCATCCAGGTAGTCCACCAAATCAAGAGGTAGAGCATGACCCTTCCAAAGCTCTAAAGCAACGCCTAGGTCCGTCATCCTATCCTTCACTGAAAACTTCCATTCAAGGTTATACTGATGCTTGGGGTCAGGATCTGAAGGAGCTGTGTACCTGGAAAACTTAGGGTTGACACGAACCCGTTCTAGTAGCTTCACACGAACATCCAGAGCCTCAAACTTGGTAGATAGTTCGTTCATGCTCAAACTCTTTTCTGAAACGCGTGCTCGGTGCACAGCATCGTCGATACAGGTGGTAAGGTTGGGGATCGTTGCATCACATTCTTCGAAGCTAGATACCCTCCGCAGCGGTGGGAGAGGGAAACGCCAGACCGGCAGTTGAGGAACCCTCGCCCACAACCCCGAGTTACAGAATCGCCTACTTTCCGTAGTTTCCTCTTTTTCGAAGGATTCACAAACAACCCAGGATCAGACAAAGGGGTCTGGACAGGACCAGGAAGCGTGGACCCCGAATCCTCTTGCACCACTTTACCCTTATCCTAGGGGCTGGCCTCAGAATCAAAGACCTCCACTACAGGGTTATGCTATCTCAAAGGCTCAGCAGCTATAGGGGTCAAGCCCCCGTCTGAATCGC
The DNA here is from genome assembly GCA_026212405.1 of Petrea volubilis. NCBI lineage: Eukaryota > Viridiplantae > Streptophyta > Magnoliopsida > Lamiales > Verbenaceae > Petrea > Petrea volubilis. The sequence goes on from CM047880.1 coordinate 1,749,833, forward strand.
TACCTTCTCGAGATAGTTTCTTAGCCATCATCTTGCAAGCTAGTTGCAGGTAAGCAGTCATATCTATAGAGTAGAACTAATGAGGAAGATTAGAAATAGCAGATAAACCCATAAACCAAACACTAAACGAAATACCTTCTGGGGTGGGGATGGGCACATTGACTCTACTAAGGTCGCAGAACTTTAAGAAACCCTCAGCTAGCAGGTCAGATATGTCAAAAACATAAGAAGACAGCTCCTCTAGAAACTTAGAACCCCAAGAGGGCCCCAGGCTACGACGCTTAGGTTTAGTGGAGCACCATCGACGATGAACAACCTAGGGATGGTCAGGAGGAGCTCTGATATAGAAGAAATGGTTCTTCCATTCCTTATTAGGAAAGCTAGTGGGAAGATTATGAAGAAATTTGTAGTGGGGTTGGAAGTGGAAACCCTCTAGAACTGTAGATATAAAATAAATTTGAGAAGTTATTAAAGTCAAGAGAAATACGAAAAAGACGGGCAACTACGACAAACCCTAACATCATACGGTAAGCATTGGGAACTAATTGAGTCGGAGCTAAGCCGAATTGGGCAAGAATATCAACAATCTCATCCGGCATTAAAAACCTAAGCCCGGCGTCTAGAGTCTCCACATGAAAGCATCTATAACCAGGAGGAGGTGATTCCATGGTATCAGATCTACGGGGAACCCTAATTCTCCAAAAACTAAGGACGTGAAAGTTCTTTCGCAACAAGGAGATGTCACTCTTCCGAAACAAGGACCTAAACTTAGGCTCAGGATGTACATCTTCGGGGCGCGAGCTATAGTAATCAAAAGGGGTAGGAACAAAGGGACTCAGAGGCCCGTCTCCGGGATTATCGCTATACCCCTCTTCTCTAGAGGCAAAACCATAAGGGCTCATGGGGGATTCAGTGTCAGAAGAGAGTACACTGGCAGAAGCACCAGAGGCACTAAACGTTTTGGCTTTAGAAAAAACAGAGGTGCGCTTCTTGCAAGACTTTCGAAAGCCACGAGGTATAGAGACCTTACGAAACCTAGACCTACTACCACAAGACTCCCCCTTGACATAATCATCTATGGCACAGGCTAAGTCCGGATCGCTCAAATACCCCTCACTGGAACCCTCCCCACTATGAACGTCCATGGCAGCTGATCATAAAAGGAGAAAAGAAAACAGAAAGAGAAGAGAGGGAGGAAAAGGAAAAGAGAGGCAGAGAAAGTGAAGGGAACATATAGAAATGTAATAGCAACAGAAGCAGAGGCAGTGCCGGCTAAAGTCACCATCAATCACGTTAGAGCGGCACACTTAGGAGAAGGAAAGAGCTTCAAGGAAGAAGAAGAGGAAAAGGACGAACGCAGAAAGGAAGAAGAGTAAACAAAGCCTTAGCGTTGGTAAAGAAAGAAAGGAGGACACGTGGCCAGGGAAGACCAACCGCCAAATTTTGAAATCAGCCAAAGTCAAAATCAAAGAAGTCAAAATTGGCTTGACACAAACAGAAAAATAATAAGCCAGGCCCAACTCTGGAACCAGAAACAACACTCAAAAAACGAGCCCAAGGGAATTAAGCCCACGAGGACTAAAAATTGCAGAACAAGGAAAAAACAATAACAATAATACTAAAATAAAAATAAATATAAATATAAATAAATAAAGTTTATCAACCAAATATTACATTTTCACTCAATAAACTTGGGGGACTAATGATATAGGTCAAACAATACAACAAAATAAGAAACTAATAGCAAAGGCCCAAAAAGATAACGGCCTCACAAAGGCCAACTATGCATAGCCCATGCAAAAAGTATAGGCTCAATAATAAAAATTAAACTTATCACATTAATTCCAAGCCCACTAGTTCAAACCCACAAAACATCATATTGAATCCAAGCCTTTGACATTAGGGCACAAGATATAATGGGATTAGGACAAGTGTCCAAATATGATTCATGGTATAAATGCCCAAGTCCTTCCATTTTGGGGGACAACTTGCTATTTTAGAGAACAAACCTTCCTTCTTGGAGAGGCAACCTGCATTTCTTACATGCTCACCAAGAATCCACACAAACTCTCTATAGGAGCTGAGGATTTGCTCATCTCGACTTCAAAATTGTTATAGTTTTCACTAAATATCATGCCATAATTGGGTTTATACATCGTTCGTACACTTAAACATCCTTGACGATATCTATATATATTCTGCTAATAATATAAACTCGATAATTATTGTTATAGGGGTAAAATCTTTTTATAGGCGAATAATATAAGCCTCTCATTTGTTTATGTTCACTGCTTGAATTGATTGATTAGTGTTGCATGAATTCATTGTGAAATTGCAAATTGAGATTTTTATCTGCCACTCAACACAGAAACGCCTGCCTCAAGCAATCAAGTGATTATCAAATTCTCACGTGGTTGCCACAATTCACGGAGTAGCAAACCTGTACTCTTTTTATTTTTATTTATCTTTTATTTTTAGTTTTGTAAGTTTGCAATTGGTACTTTATTGCCGACCTGCATTTTTTTTAATATATGTGTTATTTTAGTTGCAAAATAACTTTAGAGTTATATATATTATATTAAATTGTATATTTGTCAATTAATATCTTTTTTAATTGGAATTTTTGCTAATTATTTTGATATTTAAGCAAACATTTGAAGGTGATGCAATTATTTTGGCTTGTTGGGAGAGCAATTCATCTATTTTATAGTAGTTTTTTTTTTGTATTTGTTAATTTGTGATAATTAATCTGTTTATATTTACTATATAATAATTTGTTTGTATGTGATAATTTGTCATAATTAATAGGGAAAAATGCACTGTAGTACCCTGTGGTTTGTGAAAGTAGCACACTCAACCCTAAGGTTTTCTAATTTTCAGAATAAACCCTGTGGTTGTAAAAATCAAGTTTGGCAGACCTTCTTGGCGTGGGGTGGTATACACGCGCGTTTGGTGCGAATTTTGTTCGTTTTTCAGGTGTAAAATAACAATTTAACCCTTAGGATTCCAATTATTACCAAACACTTTTTCCTTTTTTTTCCTGAAAATAATTACATTTTTTAAAAATTAAATCATATTTCCTTCAATTATCTACTTCAATTCTTTCATCTTCTACATAAAAAAAAACACCACCACCACTCCGCCGCCACCGCCCTCTGCCACCACCGTTTGCCGCAGCCACCACAAGAAGCTTTTTTTTTTTCTTTTTTAGCAGAATAAAAGCCTAGAGGTTCTCGTTTGGTGCCACCACCGTTTTACCTCTGAATTGCAATCACGGGCCTAGAGGTTCTCGTTTGGTGCCTCCATTGTTGAATCCTTCATCGGGCATTGTCGACTCACTCGACTTTCTTCTTCTAAGAACGACGATCCATGTGATAGCTTCTAAGATTACAGCAATGGCCGCCAACACGGAGATGAGAGCAATATACGTGTGCCTCCATTTGGGTTCGGGCTTTAGTATATCGAGGCCCTTGAAAACATTGACGATGCCGAGGATTAGGATTGTGTATCCAAAGCTGTGATGGTAGACGTTCCAGTATAACCTGTACTTGTGGTCCTTTTTTGGTCTCAAAAACAAGGCAAATATCTGCATGAAAAGCCAAATATAATTGTTTTGTTAGAACAAGATTAATTTTTGGTAATTCTGACAACAAAAAATTTGGCCAATATATTTAATTATTCGAAAAAAATAAACATATGCATAGAAAACATTATATTACTAATTAATTACCTGCACGGTGGCTAGAGAGAAGAGAGTGATCCCAAGATTGCGATGGAGAGAATAAGTAACACCCTTCGATTGAGTACCCAATTTCATTCCAGTTGCCCACCTACCAACCCCAATAGCATAAGCACTAATTTGCCAAAAAATGTGAAGATAAAACCATAATGGATCTGCTGATGGAAATGTCTTCATGTATCTTGCCACTATGATCCCAATGGGAAACAAAATCCCCCAACTCACAACGTTCAAAACCCCATGAATCTGAAAAGGCGAAAAAAATATATATTAACATTACAAGTACTTAAATTTTGAAGAAAAAATAACGCTCTAAAAAGACAATGTGATTTGACTCAAAACATTTCCTATAGTAGTGGAGAAATGATAGTACTACTTTAAGTACTAAAGAACCATAATTTTGCATAAGGGCAAATGCTATATTCAGTTCTCAATGTTTTATTTTAGAATCACTTTAGTTCCTAAAATATCATTTGTGACTTTAGAGTTCCTAAAGTTACAATTTAACTCTACGCTCGTCCCCGCAGAGAATTTTTCGGAGGTTTTTTTTCCTGAAATGGTATCATGTGACAAGCATATAAGCCTATTTTAAGGACATAATTATCCTTTCATAATTATAACACAATTTAGATTTAAAAAAAAAACAATTGGCCAAACAATAAAAAAAGCGCAGAAAAGGTTATTCTAGTCAATCAAAGAAAATAAAAAGAGAGTAAAAAGCTAGGATTTTCCTTCATCTCGACTTGAAGGATAAGGGCACAATCAAGAATCCATCTTTACAATTTTTTTATATGTATTGTATAGCCATGGAATGAAAATTTTATCCTTAAAATATGCACATGCTTGTCACATTTTACCATTTCAAGCAAAAACCCATTGAAAATTTTAGTAGAAGGATGAACGGGGAACTAATTTACAAGTTTAAGAATTGCAAAGTCACAAATTGTACTTTAAAGACTAAAGTAATACTAAAATAAAATATTGAGAACTGATAAGTCCGTAATTCTACGTGATTTTTATGGTTATTTTGATGGACTTATCATGTATTTTTGTTCATTTGAACTTCGTTATGCCTAAATTCGAGATAAATCGTGTTTTGTAGGTAAAATGGCAAAAATACCATCAAGGAGATGAAAAAGTGGAATCAAGAGTTGGGTACCTATGCAAGATATTTTGGGTACCAACCCAATTTCAGAGATTTTGAGAGATTTTGAGAAGAAATGAATCTGTAAATTTGGGTACGTACCCAGGAATTTCTGGTAATTACCCAAATTCAGTCAGTGAAGTGTTGAATGAATCTGTAAATTTGGGTACGTACCCAAAATATTTCGGGTACGTACCCAAAACCCGCGGCAGAAAATTTTCAGTTTTCCTAGTGCGATTAGGACTCTAATTTTGGAAGGTGTCTCTAGGGTTTTTCCACCCTTTTTAAGTCCAGAAAGAGGGAGGCGGCTACTGTTCACGTTTTTCCTTAGGTTTTAGAGTTTAGAACTTAGTTTTTCATATTATTTTTCATCTTTTTGGAGTTTGTGGAGAACGGAAGAAGAGGAAAACAAGAACGAAGGGAGGAACAACCGAACGAGTGGAGTTCTACGCCTGAGAATTCCAGCAATTAAGTTCCCTTCTTCTCTTTCCATGAATTCTCTTGCGTTTCTCGTTTTTATGTTCAATTTCATTATGAACTAATTTCAATTAAGTGTAAGGATGGTGTAATTCATCGGTATTTGCTATTCTATGAAAATCCTACGAGTTTGAATTGGTTTTCAGATATTTGCTATGTTGTGTGATTCTTGTTTAATGGTTTAACACGTGGTTAGGGTTTGATCACCCCTAATTATCGAATTTGGGAATCGTGATGAGGTCGAGAGACGATTCACGATATTAGCTCTAATTAGACAAGATCAATGGGGTTAAAGTTGCACGAGAGTGAATTTAACTTTGATTGAGCCTTAAGGTAGTGTTTAAAAATTCATATAAATACTTCGAAAGTTGGGATTAATTGAATGAGAATTGGTTAGTCTTAGGCTTAGAGGAATTGTATGAGTTAATTCCGCAATGCTCGAGAGAGATTGTGGATATATTCGTTCCTAGGCTTCACACAACCACGAAAACCACTCAAATTGGGGATTGGATTAGAATAGCAAATTACGTGAATGAAACCACCTTACACTTGTTTTTATCGCCTTGATTATTTGGTATTATTGTTATTCGTAAGTCGTTTTATTAAGAAAATTAGGATTTATTTAGAAAATCACAACCACTATTCAATTTGTTCAATTTAGATAAGCAACACAAGTCAATTTCACGGGCCAAATCACAATCCCTGTGGATTCGACACTCTACTCACTATTTATTACTTGTACGACTGCGTACACTTGCGCAAAGTCTCAACAAGAACTAAATATGACATTTACCTTTTGCATAATAATTTATTTATTTTTGTAGTTTTACATTTATCATCTTTAACAACCCAAAAATATCATGTCCTACCCCTTACAACTTTATTGATATGTTTCCTTTTAAAGTGAATTCTAAATCATTATCTTTAAGTTAATAGTTAAACAAAAAAAAATACAACCATTTTGACTTCTAAAACTTTTTAAAACTAATCACATTTTTCAGAGGGGGGTTAATTTGATTTCCTCCACATCATCTTCACGCAACATAATCAAACTGTTATAGTTTTCACTAAATATCATTCCATAATTGGGTTTATATACATCGTTTATACGCTTATACATCCTTGATGATATATATATATATATATAAAAAAATAAAATACAATTAAATAATAACATCATCATATGTGATTCAATAGTTTAATAAGGAAACAACAAGAATCTTATATTAAAGAGTTGGAAAATGATTATCTTGCTCAAAGAAAATGCAAATTAACACCTAATTATAACCCTATAAATCTCCAAACATGTTAATTTTCAAAGTTTGCACAATAGATTAATAAGAAAAAAATTTGAAATACATTAGGATAGAAAATAATCTACTATTCTATGCACAAAAAATATTTGTATAACTTAAATGTTTACAACCTCTGTTAAATGACCTACACAACAAATTGTTACAGAAAATTGGAATAGCAATCGTGAGCCTAGAGGTTCTTGTTTGATGTGTCCGTTGTTGAATCCATCATCGGGCTTTGTCGACCCACTCGACTTTCTTCTAAGATCTGAATTGCAATCACGGGCCTAGAGGTTCTCGTTTGGTGCCTCCATTGTTGAATCCATCATCGGGCTTTGTCGACTCACTTGACTTTCTTCTTCTAAGAACGACGATCCATGTGATAGCTTCTAAGATTACAGCAATGGCCGCCAACACGGAGATGAGAGCAATATACGTGTGCCTCCATTTGGGTTCGGGCTTTAGTATATCGAGGCCTTTAAAAACATTGATGATGCCGAGGATTAGGATTGTGTATCCGAAGCTGTGATGGTAGACGTTCCAGTATAACCTGTACTTGTGGTCCTTTTTTGGTCTCAAAAACAAGGCAAATATCTGCATGAAAAGCCAAATATAAATTGTTTTGTTAGAACAAGATTAATTTTCGGTAATTCCGACAACAAAACATTTTGCCAATATATTTAATTATTCGAAAAAAATAAACATATGCATAGAAAACATTATATTACTAATTAATTACCTGCACGGTGGCTAGAGAGAAGAGTGTGATCCCAAGATTGCGATGGAGAGAATAAGTAACACCCTTCGATTGAGTACCCAATTTCATTCCAGTTGCCCACCCACCAACCCCAATAGCATAAGCACTAATTTGGCAAAAAATGTGAAGATAAAACCATAATGGATCTGCTGATGGAAATGTCTTCATGTATCTTGCCACTATGATCCCAATGGGAAACAAAATCCCCCAACTCACAACGTTCAAAACCCCATGAATCTGAAAAGGCAAAAAAAGATGTATTAGTATTACAAGTATTATTCATAACTGGAATTGTAGCTCAATGGTGGGAATTCGAATCTAGTACTATTGAGGAATTGGGTTCGAATATCAATTTATTTTTCTTTTTTGAAAAAAATTAATTTATAAAAATTATAATTCTTGCCAATCATGGTACAAGTTTTACAAGAAATTAATCAGTTCTTTAAATTTTCTTAATCTAAAATAATAATTCACTCAAAATACTAATTATTCATGAATTTCCTTGGACAAAAAGAATCTTGGGATGTATTTATTAAATTAAAAGAAAAACACATTATGATAATTCTTTTCCATATAAAAATTTATTTAAACGAGCTTTTTAGAATTCCCCTAATAAAGAATCTCACAAGTTGCCCATTGGTGTATCAAAAACCAATTAAAAAAGAAAAGAAAAGACAAGAAAATAATACTCACATTCCTCCTCCTCGTCCGAGAGTCACCGCCAGCAGCGGCGCCGCCGCCGGTGCTCTCCCCTTTCAGCAAATCCAGGCTACCCTTGGAGTTGAAATTCGCCGCCGCAAACTCGTGCCTATCCGGCACGCCGCCGGTGACCGAGGGGCCCACCTGCCAGACATGGTTGAGTGTCGTCAGCCCCTTCTCCGGCAGCACCACGGTGGCGTAGAGCCTCATGACCCCGCCGTAGAACTCCGCCGACGACTCCCTGACCTCGAACCAGACGTCCGACTCCTTCAACGGGCCGTAGCCCGACACGTTGTAGGTCTTGACGGCCATGTCGCCGCCGGCGTCCCTGAACGCGACGAGGGCCTGCGAGCCCACCATGCCGCCGCCGGTGGGGTTGATGGCCCAAGAAATCCATCCCTCGGGCCGGGCCGGAGGTGCGACGAAGGCGATCGAGAGGGTGGATCGGCCCGGGTCGTAGGCCCAGTGGAGGTACGAGTTGAGGGCCGGGAGATCGCTGCAGGAGCTGTAGTGGTTTTTGGTGGCGCCGGTGAACGTCTGTGATGTGCAGGTCGCGGACTGTGACGGTGAGAATAGAGAAGCTGTTGTTACAAGGAAGAGAGTGGCAAGAATTGGAAAAGAAGACGACGCCATTGATGAGAGACAGAGACAGAGAGAGGGTTTAGTTTTCTTGATGCAAAAGATTCAGGTAAATTTGGCGTTGTATATATATACGCGAAGACGGTTATTGAATAGGAATAGAAGTGGCGGTTAAGGCCGTGCTTGGTTAGGAGTAGTAGAGATTGTGAGCAAATCTTTTATATATTTTTCTTTTTTTCTGTTACTTTTCGTGGATTCTAATTACTTGATTTACTATATTGATTTTCTAATCTAATTAGGAATCCGTTTTGATCGGTTTTTTAAAAAAACAAAATACTTATTTTTGAAAAAAAGTACTTGAAAGTAACAAAATTATATTTGGGCGAAACTTTTTTTGAAAAAAAAGCAAAAGGCAAAAAGAGTTTTCTTAGAAGTTATCCAAATTAATTTCAAATAAAATTACCTTTTAAAACACTTTTAATTACTGTATCCAAACGTAAAATTATTTGGCTTAAAAAAGAAAAAAGTTTTACTATAAAAAATACTGTTCGAGAAGTACTTTTTTCAAACTCATTCAAACGGACCCTAGTATTAGAGTACGTTTTTTTAGTTTACTTCATTGTCAAGTCATTTGAATTGGTTAAGTTTGTTATTCAGGAAAAAGAATTTTTAAATTAATAAATTACAAATGTTTAGAAAAAGTCGAAGCATGAGTATGGAAGAGGGAAAAATAAATATCTTCATATTTATATATATACTAGCGGACCAAGCTCGCTCCATGTGAGTGCCGAATAAAAATGAAAATATGATATAACTATGTGTTTAAATTTGAATAATATAAAATTAAAATCTTATTAAAAATTTACATGAATTACATACCGTCATATAACAAAAAATATTTTTAAATTTTTATATCATATAATCTAGAAAAAAATAAAAAGTAAAGACAAAGTAAATATTAAAGGTTGAGATGTGGGAGAGGAGAGATAGGAGAATAGAAACAGAAATAATAATTTATGTTGATGAAGAGAGATGAGAGATTATAGTATATAAAAATAAAAAATTAACTGGAGGTTCAAGTTAGTCAATTCACTTAAAAACCAAATGTAGGTAATATGAGGATTTGGTGCTTTATATCTACTAGTAAATTGGGGTACCCTTGATTTGTGTACAAAATTAAAATAGAATGTAATTTTGTCAGTGTGTTTAAATTTGAATAATATAAAATTAAAATTTTATGATATATTAAATTTATGATATTCAAAAATATTTGATTTAATATCTAGAATTATATGATTAAAAAACAAATAAAAAGTGAAAACATAATAAAATTGAAGATAAGAGAGAGGAGATGGAGGAAAACAGAAAGATAAATAATATTACCTGAAAGAGATAAGGGAGAAATGAAAGGAGAGAGTGATGTTGGAGTTGGATAGTGGAGAGGGGAAAAAGAAATAGTTATTTAAGCGTGCTTTAGTCAATTCAGGCCAACGTGTCAGGAGATAAATAATATTACCTGAAAGAGATAAGGGACAACACTCGATAATGTGTTGAAAATCAGGCCAACGTGTCTGAAGTTAAAAAATTTTAAATTAAGTCGTTACTCTAGGGCCAATTCAATAAAAATCAAGCCCGAAACCAAGATAATTCACCCAAGCCCGCCCGTGGGCGATGCGCACATGCAGGGCTACTTATATGCATTACTTAGTTGTTTAGTTTACGCTACAACAACACTTAACCGCATAAATATTAGAATTGTCAAGGCTAAATATCCGATGTGGGATATTTTCACTTACCTTTTAGGCTTTATCTATGGATTTTCATTAGAAATAGTTTAATCCCAACTTAACCCATTGTGAATGTTATCTATACAAGCCCATTTCTAACACGGAAATAGAAAGGCAACGGAGGTGGTGGAGGTGTGGCAGTGGTAAGGGGAAGCAGTCAAGATAGAGCGAGAAGTGTTGGGGAGGTTCTTAGAAACCAATGGCCATACCGGGAAAAGGAGAAGCTCGGGTCTTGTGTTCCATATATCTTGTTGGCGACACCCTACCCCACCAGAGGGAACTATCAAAGTAAATTTTGACGGTGGCATATTTGCTGATCAAGGGGCATTGGACGTCGATATTGTGGCGAGAAACCGACGAGGAACTTGTCAGGCTTGTAAACCTTCGCTCATTGTGCGGCGAGGTGATGCCGAGGACATGGTAATGAAAGATGGTAGTGCGGCGAGGTGATGCCAAGGACCTTGTTAGGGACAGATGTTGGCACTCTGTTCTACTTGAGGAAGATTCCTTAGCCATGGTGCAAGGGTTAAGGGGGAAGGATTTTGATACTTCAATGGTCGTTACTATTATTGAGGATACAAAAAGAGTCTGTGTTGAGATCCCAAATGTTTCCTTTCACCATGTGAATTGGAATTGTAATTTTGTTGCTCATGGGTTAGCTTGCTTGTCAATAGGTAATGAGTTGAACTCTAATAGTCTACTTGCTGAGATTCTTGATATTCTTGTGGCTAAAGACAGTTGAAAAAAAAAAGAAGTAAGAATAGAAGAGAGAGAAAATGAAGAAAAGATAAAGAGAGGAGCGAGAGAAAACAAATGCGAGATTAGAAACACCAAACAGTTGCATCCTCTAATAAGTACCTTGTGTCTTTGGTTTGATATTTTTTATCTCTTTCGTCTCTCCTAATTTCTTCTCACTTTTCTCTCTCGTGAAATATTATTTCTCTTTATTTTCTTCTCTCTCCCTCTTCTCTCATATTTTTATCTTCAATATTTGGTGTACTTTATTTATTTTTTATTTTTTCAATTATAAAACTCAATTTAATTTTGAATCATTTTTTTCAAAGTACATAAAATTATAATTTTATTAAACACATAATGAAATTATATTTTATTTTTAATTTGCATACACATAGAGTATGTCACATCCGTTAGTATACATATATACTATTTTATAAAACAATGGGGCCTTTTTGATAACTACTTTGGCACAATGGTGAGGCCAAAACTTTTGTTCATTAGGGTCACTACTAAAAATGCGAACAAGCCAAGTCGGCCCAAACTTCAATATTTTTTTTTTCAGGTTCCAACGCAACCTTGAACTCAACGATCTAAGAAAAATAGGGTTGGGACTCTGCTAGACTTGGCTCATTTGACTTAAATTTATGAATAAATTTTGGGCTTAGACTAAGTTTTAAGTTTGAATCCAATTTTTTTAAAAAATTATTTTACGTGAATTCAAAAATTAATATATTATTCGTAATTACATATATAATTAGATAAACATAAACATAAATATGTAAAAGAATGAAAGATTCGTGGCCTAAAAACAAGAAATACTTCACTCAAATCGGTTTGTTAAGTTGGCATGTAGACTTTATTCACTACATATGTAATAGAAAATGCTGTATTGAAATTATGAAAACATATACTCAAATATATCTCCTTTTTAGTTGCCATTGTAGAATTCCTGTAGTATAAAGATGTGAAGGAAAAAAATAGTGAAATTAAGTTTTATGTATTGAAATAATTACACACACACATAATAAATAATGATGGATTTGATATTTGGACCCCACTGTATAAGAATTTTATTATTTTGAGTTGGGCCGATAACAAATAAAATTTAGAATTTATAAATATAGTTTTTATAATTAATACACAAATAAAGGAAATTTTGTAAAATTAATGACCCCACTCGCTTAAACATGGCTGATGGCTCCACCCATGCCTTGGCATCTTTTGAATTTTTGTTGTTTAGGCATCCAATCTTTTTTCCCTCCTCTTTTCTCTCTCCTTTTGTACGTTTTTCATAGATTCTCTCTCTCTCTGTCTCTCTCTCTCTCTCTCTCTTTCCACACACACTCTCATCTTCCATTATTCAATATTTTTTTCTTCTCCTTCTGTATTGGTTTTAATCATATAATTTTATTTTTTAAAGTTACTTTGTATCAATTATCATTAGTTTAATAAAAGTAGTTCATAAAGTTTTAAAATAGGATACTCTTGTAACAAAATTAGTAAATATTTATATTTGTATCCTAACAGAATTTGAGCATATAATTAAATTAAATAATTATTATATTTTACAGGCGCATCGAGAGTGCCACTCCGCCAGTATATATAAATAGTTAATACGATTTTTCAACTTGAATGGTATTGTTTTTGTTGAAAAAAATTGCTTTAAAAATATCAAAAGATGCCAGGTATTCACAGGCTTGATATATTCGAATATATATACATATAGAAAATGCAATCAACAATTTATAGCAAAATAGCCAGAGATAATGCAAAAAGCAAACAAACAGATACCAGATTCAGAAAATCAATGAACAAGTTCAAAATACATATTGTATTAACAACTGAAATCACATGATTGAATCACTAACATGCATCGATTTGCCTTAAATAAATATTCGTCTCACTAATCATTGCGATGGGATAGAGAATACCCTTCCAATATAAGACAATTCAAAGATTCTTTCTTTAAGCCACATTGCTATTTTAGAATCTCACTTCGAAAGCTCACTAGTTTTACTATAAAAAATACTGTTCGAGAAGTACTTTTTTCAAACTCATTCAAACGGACCCTAGTATTAGAGTACGTTTTTTTAGTTTACTTCATTGTCAAGTCATTTGAATTGGTTAAGTTTGTTATTCAGGAAAAAGAATTTTTAAATTAATAAATTACAAATGTTTAGAAAAAGTCGAAGCATGAGTATGGAAGAGGGAAAAATAAATATCTTCATAGTTATATATATACTAACGGACCAGGCTCACTCGATGTGAGTGCCGAATAAAAATGAAAACATGATATAACTATGTGCTTAAATTTGAATAATATAAAATTAAAATCTTATTAAAAATGTACATGAATTTCATACCGTCATATAACAAAAAATATTTTAAAATTTTTATATCATAAAATCAAGAAAAAAAAATAAAAAGTAAAGACAAAGTAAATATTAAAGGTTGAGATGTGAGAGACGAGAGATAGAAGAATAGAAACAGAAATAATAATTTACGTTGATGAAGAGAGATGAGAGAGAATGGTATATAAAAATGAAAAAATTAACTGGAGGTTCAAGTTAGTCAATTCACTTAAAAGACCAAATGTAGTTAATATGAGGATTTGATGCTTTATATCTACTAGTAATTAAATTATGGTATACTTGATTTGTCTACAAAGTTAAAATAGGATGTAATTTTCTTAGTGTGCTTAAATTTGAACAATATAAAATTGAAATTTTATGATATATTAAATTTATGATATTCAAAAATATTTGATTTAATATACAAAATTATATGATTAAAAACAAATAAAAAGTGAAAACAAAATAAAATTGAAGATAAGAGAGAGGAGATGGAGGAAAACAGAAAGATATATAACATTATCTGAAAGAGACACTACAAGAAAACGCCCATTTTTCCGGCGGAATTTCGACGGAAAACTAAAAAAAATAAAAAATAATTTTTAAAATTTTCGACGAAAAATTTCGCTAAAAAATTAAATAAAAAAATAATTAACATTTAGTAAATTTTAGTTTTGCGATGGATGTTCAGCGAAAAATTCCGCCGAAAAATTTAAAAAATAAAAAATAATAAAAAAAAATTTTTTTAAATTAAAAATAATTTTAAAAAATAATAATTTTTGAATTTTTGTCGGATTTTCGAAAGAAAACTCCGTCGAAAAATTTCAAAAATAAAAAGTAAAAAATAATATTTTTTAAATAAAAAATAATTCAAAATTAATATTTTTCGAATATTTCAATGGATTTTCGGATAAAAAATCCGCTGAAAAATTAAAAAAAATTAAATAAATAATATTAATAATTTTATATAATTTTAAAATATGTTAAAATTTAAAATTTTGATTTTTATTTGAATTATTATTGTAAAATTATTGTTATTATTATTATTTTAATTAGAATTAAATGAATTTTTGTATGTTATATATATATGTTCGTAATATTATGTATTATATATATAAATTTTATAAAAATTAAAAAATAGTAAAATTTTCAATAAATAAAAAACTTATTATTATTATTATTATTATCGTTATTATTATTATTATTAATATTTTTTTTTTAATTATTTTTATTTGAATTGTTGTCTCCTATAAATATATAATATAATGAATTACAACAACAAAGTGAAGATAGCTCAATGGTAAGAGAGTTATTTGTCAACCAAGAGGGCGAAAGTTTGACTCCCAGCTGCTCCAAAACTTGGGACAATTTCGGGCACGTGCACGCACGCGCGTGCTAGCAGGTGTGAGGTCCTGGGTTCGAGTCCTAGGTTGGGCGTTTGAAATTTTATTTTAAAAAATATACACTAAATTTTGGCGGAATAATTCACCGAAATTCCGCCAAAACTTTTCGGCAGATTATTCCGCCGAAAATATATTTAATTAAAAAAATAATAAATAAATAATAATTTCGGCGGAATTTCCCGCCGAAAATTTAAAAAATTTCAGCGGAATTTCGGAGGAAAATTCTGCTGAAAATTTATTTAATTAAAAAAATCCACCGAAAATTGAAAAGCGAACAAGGTTTATCGCCGGATTCGTTCCGCCGAAATTCCACCGAAATTAATTATTTTCACTGAAAATCCACCGAAAATACCATTTTTTCTTGCAGTGAGATCAGGGAGAAATGAAAGGAGAGAGTGATGATGTCAGGGATGGATAGCAAAGAGGGGAGAGAGAAATAGTTATTTAAGGGTAATTTAGTCAATTCATTTAAAAAGATCAAAAGTTGTTACTATATGGGTCGGTGCTTTGTATATAGTATTTGTAGGTGAGGCTCACTTAATGCGTGCTTCAAAAAAAAAGTATAATCTAATCACATGTTTAAATTTTAGAATAGCATAAAATTAAAATTTTAACTTTTATTTGAATATATATTTTAAAGTATTTTTAATATATTTATAAAATTTATCAAAGAGGAAAAAAATTGATTACTATCGATTAAATTATAGAATTGTGAAAAAATGCAGGAATATAAGAGACGAGAGAAAGAACAATAGATACAAAAATAATAGCACTAAGTGAGAATAAATTTGCTAATGACCGAGTTTAATGGTGCTTCTTAGAGAATGTGTTATATAGGTTGGATTTTCTTAATAAATTGGCAAGACTCATGTGATGTGCTATGTACTATGGTATCTTATTGTTTTATCTTGAGTGATAGAAATTTGATTATTTGGAACCACTATAAGAAAACGCGTTATTTTCAATGGAATATGTGGCGGCATTTCGGCGGAAAATTCCGTCGAAAAATTAAAAATTAAAAAAATATTAAATTTTAATATTCTTGGCATAATTTATGTGGAAAATTTCGCTGAAAAATTAAAAATTAAAAAAAATTATTAAAATTTAAATTTTTTTTATTAATTTTAGGTGGATAATCCGCCGAAAATCCGCCTAATATTTTTTTTGGAAAAAAAAAGAAAAAGTAAATTATATTAACTTTTGACTAAACAAAAAAAATACTAAATGTTATGTTTTTTGAATGTTTTTTTTTCGGATCATGTTTGACAATCTTTATTTTGGAAATTATTCTTCGGTCTACGTTTTGGTATATATATATTTTATAAATATTATTCAATAAATGTGCCAAATTAAGTGTGTGATTATTAATTATATGCGTCATGCAAATTAAGTCTGTGTGTATTATGACTTGGGATAATTGTTTTTTTTGTTTTCTACATTTAGGGTGTTTTCGACTTTGCCCTCTCTGTTTCAATTTTATCAATTTTGCCCACTCTGTGTATAAATTTTTTTAATTTTGTCCTCTCCGATGATCAATGTTCCGATTGTCGTTTGATTTTGGACATAACTTCTAGCCAGTGATGACGTGGCGATTTTTTGGCCATTTATGGTGATAATCGGAAAAGTCGCAATTTGTGGTCGGAAAATCGCCACATCATCATTGGCTAGAAGTTATATCCAAAATCGGACGACTATAGAAACATTAGTAATCACTGAGGACAAAATTGAAAATTTTGAAACAAAGAGAGCAAAATCGAAAATAGACTAAACTTGGAGGACATAAATTGCAATTATCCCTTTATGACTTATTATATCTTGTAGTTCACTAACTCTTAGAATACGAAAGAACAAATTAAATATGTCTATTATATTAATTATTATGGCTTATTAGAACAAATATGTCTATTTAGTATGACTTATTAGAACAAATTATAGCTATTATATGTATTAGGACTTACTAGGATTGATGTAATAGCTTTGACATATATAATTCTGATTAGCGAATAAGAAAGGTTGAAATATATAATTAGGAAATAACTTTTACATATTTCTGGATAATGGACTATGCCTACGTGCCATAATAGATATCGTTTAAATTAGTTATTGCATAATGATTGACGAAACAGATTAATAACATTAACTATATATTAATTTGTAAAAAGTCCCCGTACAAGTAATTAATTAATAAGTTACTGCAATATTTGAATTTTAAAAATTTACAAAAGTTATATAAGTTTAAAGACATTACAAAAATGCCTAGGGAAGTTATATTTTATGGGTTAAAAAATGTATTTCTAAAACTACATATTTTATTGAACGAATAAAGCAATCAAACTAAAAAATAATGATGAAGGAATAGAGTATTACTGAATTACTAAATCCGTAATACTTTTTGAATATTTAGACATAAGCGATTAGCAAACTTTTCGTTCTTATTAAACGGTTCGTTATAAAAATAAATTAATTATTTTCAGTGGAATTACGAAAATTTTAATTTTTTTTAAAATATATTTAGTTTCGGCAAAAATTCCGCCGAAATTATTTTTTTAAAAATTAATTATTTTTGGTGGAATTTCCACCGAAATTCCGCCGAAATTCCGCCGAAATTGAATATTTGTAAAAAAATATATTAAAATTTTTGGTGAAATTTGCACCGAATTTTTCTTAAAGAAATTAATAATTTTCGACGGAATTTCTGCCGAAATTTCCCCTAAAATTCCCCCTTACTTAAAATCCCTAACTCCTCTTTCCCCTTCCCCTTCTTTTTTCTTCTTTCTTTTTCTTCTTTACCCCCATCACCCCCAGCCTCGCCGCCCTCGCCCTGCCGCCCCCAGCAATCCCGCCCACCCCCCTGCTGCCCTCCCCCTCCAACACCACGCCCCCTCTCCGCGCCGCTCGCAACCCCACGCCGCCCTCCCCCATCCCCAGCCCCTCGCCGTCTCCGCCCACCGTCCCCAGCCCTGTGCCGCCGCCACGTATTGTAAGCTTTTAAAAAAAAATTCATTTTTCAGAAATTAAATTTTATTAGAAGTTTATTTTAATTTGTGAATTTGTAAAGTTATGTTAAATTTGATTTGAATATGTGAAAACAAGTTGTGAATTTGGGTAATTGATCTTTGTTATGTGTACGAATTTTATATGTGTTGTGTGTATGAATTTTGTATGTGTTATGTTAAAATGTGTTATTATTTAAAGTTGGGCGTTTTACTACTTGGTAATAATTTGACCTTTGTATTTGTTGTAGTATTGGAGTTGAAATTGATCTCATTTTCAGTCTTGTTTATATATGTATATATGCATATAATTAGATGGTTCATAGATAATAGGTTAGTCCGTAATGTGGGATGGAGAACGGGATTTGGGGGAAGGGGTAGAGCCTTCCCATTGTTCACTGTTGGTTTTTATATGCTTGTGTGATGTGGAGAAATAAGGGCATGGTAATATTCGATGTATATATATATAAATAATAATATATTTTGTTATTCATGTCTATTGATATTCAATGTATACCTGATTAATATTATGTTTATGAAATGAAATGATTGTTTGGTGAATATGAAATAATTGTTCGGTGTTGGTTGTACAATTTGATCCGTAACACTAAATTAAGTAGGGGTGTACATAAACCTGCACAACCCACTTAATCCGCCCGAGCTGAACCGAACCGCCCTAGACCTGTCGGTTTTGAAATTTTAATTTTTAGTAACAATTTATTTGTTTTTGCAACCCGGAAGGATTGGGTCGGGTAGCGGGTTTACAAGATGAAACGCGCTCTACACCCGACCCGCCCGTTATGTATGCATATATTATATATTTGATTAACTTTTTCTCTCATTTAATGCATTTACATATTTTGTTTTTACTTTTTAACACATATCATTATAGTGGAGAGTCCTAGAAATTTAAAAGTCTCCATTTTCCAAATAATTGACTACCCAACAACTAAACCTTTCCACTTCAAAGAGAGTCAAAGAGAGAGAGAGAGAACGTCTATTTCATGGCTTTTATTCTTCAAAATTTATACAACAGGTCTGGATTATTTTGAAAATATTTTTTCCACTTCTAACTTTTGAAAATATTTTTTTCTTGAATAGGTTTAAAATTATAGCTTGAAGATCAAAAGCTAGAAGAGGATAAAGTAGTTTTGGATCTATTCAAACTTTGAAGAAGTACAGAAAATGAAGAATGTTGAATACAAATGAAGATTTCATGAACTATTTTGGGAACAATATATTTTACTTTTGCCAAATCCTAGTTTATTTCTTTCCTTCTAAATTTTCTTTTTCCTTTGTTTTTTTTTTATGCAATAGAACTATTGCTTTGGCTTGGTATTATTATGTTCTTATGCCAAACTCATTTTAATGTTAGTTGAACCTAAATGTAAGAGGTATTATGAGATTGTTAATTTTATTATATTAGTAATTTTAAGCAGTAAATCTAGTATGTTTCAGCTTACAATTTCGAGGCAATTAAAATGCTATGATTTTATCTCTAATTTGACGCAATATAATACAAAATTTGGCAACCCGTTAATCCGACCGCCAAATGCTTAAAAACCTACCGAGCAAAACCGCACGGTTTGGAAAGATAATTCACCCGTAGCAGTTTGAGTTTTTGTTGACTAGCCTATATTAGGTCGGGTGAAAATTTTATAATTACACCGACCGAACCCAACTGTGTACACCCCTAAAATTAAGCATTTTTTATTAAATAATAGGAAATGATTGTGTCATTAAATATTTTTAGGAAATGATTAAAAACATTAAACTTATAAACTTAAGTGGCGCATGTAGATGGATATTCCTGAACATAGAACGCGGATGTATACACTGACTTATTCTAGTCGAGGAGGCCTTCTACCAGCATATTATGTTGGCGTTATAAACTTTATAGAAAAAGCAAAGAGTTGCCCATACTACATTAAGTATGGGGAAATTCAGTGTCCTTGTAAGAAATGTGAGAGAAAATAGCATTTGTTAAAATTGGATGATGTTGCAGTATATTTGTTAACGAATGGTTTCAAACCAAACTATTTGTATTGGACGGAGCACGGTGAGGTCCAACCCTCTATAATATTCCTGGAGCATCAAGTAGTGGTACAGAAAATAACCCATTGCAAATATATGTTGAAATGTGTTTCGATGCTGCTAGACAAGACGTAAGGGGTGAAATACCAAATGACTTTGGGGAGTAACCAAATCCTAATACCCAACAATATTTTGACTTCCTGAATGAGTTTAACCAAGAGGTGTGGCCTGGATGTATAGATCATTCTCCACTTTCTGTTACTGCAAGGTTGTTGAGCATAAAAAGTGATTACAAGGTAACATAAGATGAACTTGACAAATCATCCAATTGATGTTAGAAGTAATGCCTTCAGGTCATAAAATGCCATCAAATTTTTACGAGGCACGAAAATTAGTAAAAAAGTTAGGTTTGACTAGTAAGAAAATAGATTGTTGCGTAAATGGATCCATGTTATACTACAAAGATACTACGAATGAGGTAAATTGCAATTTCTATGGTGCTCCAAGATATCATGACAATGGGGATCATGTGCGTGCAATACAAGTCCAGGTAAAGAGGATGCATTGTTTGGCTCTTATTCCACGATTGAAACATTTGTATGCATCTTCGAGTTCAACACCACACATGAGACAGCATGCACAGCATCGGCGACCTGACGGTGCTATATGTCACCCAATAGATGGGAATGCTTGAAAACACTTTGACGAAGTATATCCTGATTTTGCTAGTGGCCATAGAAATGTGCGGCTTGCTTTGTGTAATGATGGGTTCACGCCGTATTCCCAATCTGCCGCGTCATACTCTTGCTGGCCAGTAATCGTTATGCTGTACGATTTGCCCCTTGAAATATGTATGACAATCTCATACATGTTTCTGACATGCATAATTCCTGGTTCTAAAAATCCGAAAGTAAAAATTGACGTATATTTGTAGTTACTAATTGATGAATTGAAGGTATTGTGGGAAGATGACATCTCCACGTACGATGTACATGCAAAAAAAAAAATTATTATGCGTGTTGCATTAATGTGGACTATCAATGACTTTCCAGCTTATAGAATGATGTTGGGATGGATGACTATCGGTAAACTAGCTTGTCTGTATTGTAGGGGCTACAGCAAGGCATTTACATTGAAGTACAGACGAAATAATTCATGGTTTGATTTTCATCAAAGATTTCTAAACAGAAATCATCATTACAGAAGAAACAAAATTAACTTCAAAAAAATTATAATCGAGAATAATCCTCCTCCTCTGAATCCTACAGAAGATGAGGTGTGGGATGATGTACAGTGGTTACCGAAAATAACAGAACAACCAAATATGGGGAAGCTATCTGGCTATGGTGTCGAATATAATTGGACGAAACAAAGTATTTTTTGGGATTTACCTTATTGGAAACATTTGTTAATCCGGCATAATTTGGATGTAATGCATATTGAGAAGAATGTGTTTGACAATATTTTTAACAATTTATGGATATACAAGGTAAGACTAAAGACAATGCAAATGCAAAGCTAGATATGTCAATAAAAAGGGTTGTTTTATTCAAATATGAATGGTTCGATCCTACACCTCGAAAATGAACTTGTATTGTACATCCAAAATGCGAAATTGTTAAAGTAAAACAATTAGGGAGGTATAGAAAATAGAATCCCTTCATAATCACAAATTTTGTATAATTTTCATGCAACTTTCAAACATATAGATGCGACGCGGAAAAATAAGATTTCATATGGTAGATCATCTGATGGACGGACATCTAATTCAGGTTCTTCTTCATTCCATCGGGGCACCTCCCCAGCATCCCAGCCGGGCTCTTCTCTTTTGTATAATTCCACTTACATAGGCCATAGTCTACCACCCAGCATTCCAATGCAGTTTATGCCAGCCCCTTCGATGTCTCATGGTCATAGTCCACCTGCTACATCACATCTTCCAAATCCGTCGCTACCTTAGCAACAACTTCAACTGAGGATGACAAGATGGCTCAGGACTATATAGAAGGAATTTAGGACACATATGTGATGCCTTCACCTCCTCCTGCACCTGGTAGTAAGATTATTTTGACAACAGTTGGCCCGAATCAGTTAGTTGGTAATTAAATTTACATACGTCATACAACAAATAGAAAAGACAATAAACCGTATATGTTGATAAATTTTGAACTCTTATGTAGTTTTATTCCTGGCAAAAAGGGTGGTGTGCACATTATGAATGTCATAAAGAGCTAGTTGGACAAACCATACTTCACTTATGGCAACGTTCCTGAAAACGTTCGACTGCAATAGTTCATTGAAAGACAGGTAATTTAATTCAAATTGGATTATTTTAAATTTGGAAGGAATGAGTATTTTTCATGTATATTTGAGTATGTCATTTTTTTTACATGTTTGACTGATAAAGTATTATTTTTTTTGTTAGAATATGTTTATTTTAGATCAGAGGATACAGGGTGTATGAAGATAGCTTTTGATAATTGTACGGCCAAGAAAAAGACGGACATGTATCGAGACATTAAAAAAGTATTTGCGCTTGGGGATGACCGTGCACCGTGGATGCCCGACCCAATATTTCAAGATCTAGTGACGTATTGAGGCACCCCTCAATAGACAAAGAAGAGTGACCAGAACAGTGTAAAGTGGACTTGGTAAGTACCTTTTCGTATTAATTTTTGATGTATTTAATAGATTTAATTCTAACTTTAAATTTATTTTTATTTTTGTAGACGGCAAAGTTAAAGAGGCATGTTCTTAACGATGAGCTCCTCCAGGATTGTTATACGAGAAAAAAAGAAAAAGGGCCAGATACAAAGACTGGCACATGGGTTCACCCCAAGCCACAACAAATTCACGTAAGTTAGATTTGTTTTTTATATTCAAAGTTTGTCTTTAAATTGCTAACATACTTGACATTACAATTGCAGGATAATTTTCAAAATCTAATGTAGAGTCGTCCGGACGTGTAGGATGCTGTCTTATCGAATCCTTCCACGAAAGAAAGCATGAACGAGTTGTTTGATCAGGCTGCCAGTGAACCTAACAAGAAGGGTCGAAGGTACGGGAAAGGTTATCGGAGTACATCGACTACCTATTACGTCAGTTATTCTTCACTCGGCAGTTCATCGACCCAATCCGACCCAATGGTGTTGCGATTAGAGAACCAGGTCAATTAACTAACCCAACAGGACACACAAATCATGGAAATCATGCATCAGATGTTCATGATGATTTCGAAGAACACAGTGAGCGGCTCAAATCGACCCTTTCATGCCCCTCCACTGGCTCAGTATGTCACCGATGATGAAGACAACAACTCCGATGAAGATGACTATGATTAGAATGGATTTTCATTTCAAATTAGTTCGATTTTCATGTATGATGCAATATTTGACGGATTATGTTATTTATGTATTTGGCAAAATTATAGGGATTTGCTACTATATGTTCGGATTTTAATATATTAGATTTGTTATTTGTTTATATATTCAGATTATGTGATTAGTATATATTTTAAATATTTTTATTATAATTTTGTTTATAACAACAAAAAAAAATATAATTAATCAGGAATTTTTTTAAAAAAAATTATTCTTTTCGATGGACTTTCAAGTAAAATTCCATCGAAAAATTAATTTTTTTATAAAAAATATTAATTATTTTTGGCAGAATTTTTGTCGAAAATCCGTTGAAAATTTAATATTTTTTTAAAAAATATTAATTATTTTCGATGGAATTTCTGCCAAAAATCTGCCTAAATTAATTAAATTTTTTTAAAAAAAATTATTTTCTTATAGTGACAAGGGTTTTTCGGACAGATCAATTCCGCCGAAATTTCGCCAAAAATCACATTTTTCGCCGAAAATTCTGCTGAAATTACTTTATTTTCTTATAGTGAACTGAAAAGAGGTATTAGACAAAGAGACCTTATATCTCATTATTTGTTTAATTTTTGTGCAGAGGTATTAGTGGAAGAAAAGAAGCGGGCGTTAGTCAGGTAGCGGTGTGCTGTCGGGCTCCTCGAGTGTCACATCTATTTTTTGCAGACGACACGATTATATTCTCCTAGGCATCCACAACAGCTATGGAGTCAATCTAGGAGGTCTTTCGAGTTTCTGGAAAAAGGTAGGGGCAACTTATTAATTTTAATAAATTAGTTGAAGTTTTTAGCCTAAATATGGAGGAGCAAGTGAGGCAAGAGATTGTTGCTATTGGGGGAGCGGGGATTGATCGAAGGTGTGTAATATACTTGGGTTTTCCATCAGTCATTGAGTGAAAGAAAAAAGAAGTGTTTGTGGGGATCTGAAAATGAATATGGAAGAAAATTCAAGGGTGGATTGAGAAGTGTTCGTCCCAAGCAAGAAATGATGTGCTTATTAAGTCGGTTTTGCAGGCAATTCCGGCTTCTAAAAGGGGTTGTTTTAAATTTCTAATAAGTTGAAAATACACATAATTTTTTGTTTAAAATTCATGCTATGTTGTGTTGTTTTTATTAAGGTTTTATGGTGTTTAAGAAGAAAAGAAACAAAGGAACAAGACCTTAATTCGGACATAAATAAGAACATGTTTTTCGCTCCTAAAACACAATTCTTATAAGTTTTATATCCCTTCATGAATATTTTATGTCTTATCACAGAATTTGATCAAAGCAGGTTGGACTATAACAAAGAACAGGACAAAACGGCTATGGCCGCTTCGATTGCCAAAGTCGTGTTGGTGACACACATATAAAGCCAAAATTGTGCGTAACAAAATGGCTTAGGCCGTGTAAAATTTCCTAACCATTTCAATTGGCAAAACCATGTTGGCTTTCCAGAAGAGACCAAAATATTGCTCAGCAAAACGGCTTTGGCCGTGTTGAATTGCCCGTGACCATTTTGATTGGCCAAGCTGTTTTGGCGTTACAAAGGTAGGAGAAATCTTGGACAACAAAATGGTAAGCCGTGTTAGATTGATCAAGCCACCATTTATATGGACCAAGCTATTTTTAGTTACTCCATGTACCAGAAAATTTATCTCTTTTTAGAATTCTGACTACATTTGTCCCACCACTATTTAAGGAAATTTTGTGCACGATTTTAGGGGACTTCTGGCTCATTTTTGGAAAGGAGTTCAATGACGAAACTCAAAAAGGTGATAATTCAAGGGTCAAGTTCCTCTACTCTTCAAGATTCTCACCTCAAGCCTAGTTTGCTTTATGATTTCTTTTAGTTTTATCATTGTTTTGTTTTATTTTACTTTTTTTATGTCTATCCAAATTAATTATAATGTTCTTGGCTAGTCATAGATGAAATCCTTGTAGTTTTTGTTGCACCCTTATTAATTTTAATTTACCTACTTCCTATCTAATTCAAGCTTTCATTACTTGTGAATTTCTGGCCAACTTTTAGAAGTTTTGAGATTTTATGTTCAACTATGAAAGGGTGTATATAAAATCTGACGATTTATTTTATAGACATAAGGAACTCGCAGGTTAGAAATAATCATGCTCTTATGCGATCGGTTAGATTAAATATTTTGTGAGTTGGATCGTCGGAAGGAGTATTGTTATTGTCAAAAGGGGTTCAAATAGATACAAGGGGGGGTTCGATTTTATTGCCTAGGTCCTAGTTCGTTTTTATTGATTTTCTTTTTCCACTTATACTTTATTTGCTTTCTTTTATTTCATAACCTTCAATTAACTTTAGAACTTTAAACAGTAGAGAACTTATAAGTTTGGTATTTGGTAACCCGTTTGTCATGGGAACGATACTTAACTGGTCACTTTATTACTTGAGCAATCCGTGGACTTGCGGAAAATTAGCAACAATTTCAGATTTCTTTCACTAAAGAGTTGGATTAATTAATAGTGGGCCATTGGTGGTATAAAGGGGGAAAGAGGGAAGTTTGGTAGGTGGCATGGAACAAGTTGTGTGAGAGGAAGGTGAACCGAGGGAGGGGGGGTTAGGCTTTTGGAATTTGGAGGATTTTGATAAGTCCGTAATTATTATTGATTTTTATATTTATTTTGTATGACTTATCACGTTGTTTTCTCATTTAGGGCCTTATTATGCATAAGTTTGAGCTAAATCATTATTTTGTAGGTAAGAAGGGAAAAAGACCATAAAGGGCATGAAAAGTGGAATCAGAAGCTGCGTATTCACGCAAACTATTTAGAGTAATAACCCAATATAAGTAATTCAGAGGAAAAATGGTTTTAAAAATATGTATGTACGTAGAAAATCTTAAGTCTTTACTCAAGGCCAGCGTGTTTGAAGAAAAACAAATCTGTAAATTTACGTATGTACGCGGAATATTTTGCGTACATACGCAACGTCTGCGACAGCAATTAACAACTTTCCGTATTTGGCTGAGGTGTTGTTTTGGAAAGATTTGTTAGGCGTTTCTATACCACTTTTGAGTCCAAATTCATGCGGAATTCAAGGGGAGATGCTTTTTTTTCAAATCTAGATAGATGAGAACTTTTAGAGGCTTTTGGGACATTCATCATTCTTGTTTTGAGTTTTACTTTTTTTTTCTTCTGGGGTTAAATTTTCATCTTTTTGGGGATTTTGTGAAGAACAAAAGAAGGAAGAAATCAAGATCGACGAGAAGGACAACGGAACGAAAGGAGTTTTGCGCCTAAAATTTTCAGCAATTAAGTTCATTCTTCTCTTTTCATGAATTCTCTTCCATATTTCATTTTTATGTTTAATCTCATTATGAACTAATTTCAATTAAGTGTAAGGATGACGTAGTTCATCGTTTTTGCTATTCTATGAAAATCCCATGAGTTTGAATTTGTTTTCGTATATTTTCTTTGTTGTGTGATTCTTGTTTAATGGTTTAATACGTGGTTAGGGTTTGATCACCCCTAATTATCGAATTTGAGAATCGTGATGAGGTCGAGAGACGATTCACGATATTAGCTCTAATTAGATGAGATCAATTGGGTTAAAGTTGCATGAGAATGAATTTAACTTTGATTGAGCCTTAAGGTAGTGTTTAAAAATTCATAAAAATACTTCTAAAGTTGGGATTAATTGAATGAGAATTGGTTAGTCTTAGGCTTAAAGGAATTTTATGAATTAATTCCGCAATGCTCGAGAGAGATTGTGGATATATTCATTCCTAGGCTTCACACAACCACGAAACCACTCAACTTAGGGATTGGATTAGAATAGCAAATTACGTGAATGAAACCACCTTGCACTTGCTTTTTTTGTTTTGGTTATTTGTTATTATTGTATTTCACAAGTCATTTATACTAAGAAAATTAGGATTTATTTAAAAAATCAAAACCACCACTCAGTTTGATCAATTTAGATAAACAACACGAGTCAATTTCATGGGCCAAATCACAATCCCTGTGGATTCGACTTTCCACTCACTTTATATTACTTGTACGATTGCGTGCACTTGCGCAAATCCCAACAGATTTCAACAATATGTTGTTAGCAAAACAACTTTGGTGGATCATTAATGGCTCTAAACACTCATGAGTAGAATTATGACATCTCGTTACTTTGCATCTTCACATCCCTTTGATGCAAGGTTGGCCTCAAATCCTTCATGCACTTTTTCGATCTGGAGTTGGTGAAGGCAGGTGGTCGATGGAGGGTCGGGTAGGGAGATCGAGATATCAAGAGGATGGGTGGTTGTAAAGGCCTTACATGTTTAATGTAATCACTCTGGAAACTAAGGATGAGGAGCCATTTTGATGACTTATGTTATGGTGGGTTGTGACTATGCCCGTCAAGTTTGGGCACTAATGAATCTTCCATGGGCATGTATGGGGAGTGGGAGACGGGGGGTCTTGTAGTGGATGTGTAAAATTGAGAATCAATTCTCTTGGGCATAATTTAATTAATCTCTTCTTTTGATGGTCTGGTGGGTCATCTAGTACTAGTGAAACAGAAAGGTGACGGAGTGTGGCTAGGGAAAGCAGCCAAGATAGTACGAGAAGTGTTGGGAAGGTTTTTAGAAGCCAATGCCCATGTCAGGGAAAGGAGAAGCTCAAATCTTATGTCTCAGATATCTTGTTGGCAACCCCCCCCCCCCTTCTCAGAAGAAAAGGGACTTGTTATGCTTGTAAACCTCAGCTCGTGGTGCAACGAGGTGAGGCCGAGCATGCCAAGGACATGGCGGTGAAAATGCAGCGGAACCTACTAGGGACAGAGGTTGGTACTCTGTTGTGCTTGAGTGAGATTCCTTAGGCATGGTGCAAGCGTTGAGGGAGAAGGATTTTGATACTTCAATGGTAGGTTCTGCTATTGAGGATACAAAAGAGTCTGTGCTGAGATCCCAAATGTTTCCTTTCACTATGCGAACCGGAAATTACCTTGCATATCAATAGGTAATGAGTTGGACTCTAATAGCCTACCTGCTAAGATTCTTGATATTCTTGTGGCTAAAGCTAGCTAATAAAAGTTAGTTTTTTTTTCCTCAAAAAAAAAGAAGCAAGAATAGAAGAGAAATAAAATGGAGAAGAGGTTAAGAGGAGCAAGAGAAAACAAAAGCGAGATCAAAAACACCAAATAGTTGCATCCTTTACTAAGTACATTGTGTCTTTGGTTTGACAATTTTTTTTCTCTTTCCTCTCTCCTAATTTCTTCTAATTTTTCTCTCACGTGAAATATTATTTCTCTTTCTTTATTTCTCTCCCTCTTCTCTCATATTTTTATCTTCAATATTTGGTGTACTTTATATTTTTCAATAATAAAACTCAATTTAATTTTGAATCATTTTTTTTCATAATACATAAAATTACAGCAAGGCCTTTTTAATAACTACCTTGACACAATGGTGTAGCTAGAACTTTTGTTGAGTAGTGTCACTACTAAAAATGCGAACAATTCAAATCGGCCCAAACTTTAATATTTTTTTTTTTCAGGTTCGAGTTCAACCTTGAACTCAACGATCTAAGAAAAATAGGCCTTGAGATAAAGAGGGCCTTGAAGAAAGGTGAATTCACCGATCAATCAGGCTAAGTCAGAGGAAGAATTCCCTCGAAACAGGGTCCATAGGTCCCTCTAGAAGATTCGATCATGAGGTTGGTCTATCAGCTACGAATCCTCTCAAAGAGACCTAAGAGACTATGAACCTCCTAGGGTCGCAACCTAGTTTGAGGGTAGGTACCGTGAGGTCCCTTAGGTGCCAAATCGAGTATGTGGCTACAACCCCTAAAAAGACCCTATTAACCCTCAACAAGCAAGGACAATTGCAACCACCAACCATGGACTGACAAGGCGCAGTAGTCGAGATAGTCCTAAGAGTAATTAATACTCACTCTTTAAGGATATCTTTGGCATTAATAGCATAAGATATGCATTAAATGCAAAGTCAATCCCCATTAAATGAAAAATGTTGCCAAGCCATCTTGACGATGGGCCCAAAAAGCAAAGGGCATGTCCATATATGTACTTTAACTGTCATTCAAGGAAATAAACCCCATCGAACATATCAAATCAAGACTCATTTCATATAAATAGACTCCCACCTCACTCCAAAAAGGTATCAGACATTTGCTACCCTCACATTTTCTACTATTCATCTTTAATTGGGTTTGACTCAAAACATTTCCTATAGTAGTGGAGCAATGATACTAATTTAAGTACTAAAGAACCATAATTTTGCAGAAGGGTAAATGTCATATTTAATTCTCAATATTTTATTTTAGTATCACTTTAGTCCCTAATTTACCATTTGTGACCTTACAGTCTCTAAACTTATAATTTGGTTCCACTCTCATCCCTGTAGTGAATTTTCAAGTGGGTTTTTGCCTAAAATGGAATTACGTAACAAGCATATATATGCTTATTTTAAAGACGGAATTGTCATTCCATAATTATAATACAATTTAGATAAAAAAAAATTAATTGGCCCAACAATAAAAAAAGGCAGAAAAGGCTATTATGGTCAATCAAAGAAAAACAAGAGAGTAAAAAGCTAGGGTTTTCCTTCATATTGACTTGGAGGATAAGCACACAATGAAGAATCCATCTTTACAATTTTTTTATGTGTATTGTATAGTCATGGAATGATAGGTTTACCCTTAAAATAGACACACACTTGTCATATTTTATCATTTCAGGCAAAAACCATAGAAAAATTTAGTAGAAGGATGAACGGGGAACTAATTTATAAGTGTGAGGGCTGTAAAGTCACAAATCATATTTTAGAAACTAAAGTGATATTAAAATGAAACATTGAGAACTAAATATGATATTTAACTTTTGACAATGTTTTGTAACTCGGACCGAACCAGTCGGTTTGACCCATTCGATTGGGAACCAAAGCTCTGTCCGGTCCGATTGACCCCAAAAAACCACCCCCCAATTGAACCTGCGTGAACCGACTAATAACTAGTTTAACCGATATTGGTTCGACCACTTGATCCAGTCAGTCGCTGTTTTTTGAAAAAAAAATCTTATTTGTTTAACAAACTACAAAATATTCTACAAACTACAAGATCAACAAAATCTCGATATTTTTGGTAGGTTCTCTCTCTCTCTGCGTCATTTTAAAAAAAAATTACTCCTTAACGATCGATCAAATAAGCTTTTTTTTGGGCAAATTACACCTACCTCCCCTGAGGTTTGGCAAAATTACAATTCAACCCACGATTTTTTATAAATTACAATAAACCCCCTATGGTATATTCCGTCTAACAATTTACCCCAACCGTTTATGACCGTTAGGGTTCCGTTTGTTTTTGTATATAAAGTTCCGATATTACCCTTGAGGGGTTTTTTTGTAATATATATAAAATATTTGGGGTTGTATATTATGTATTACATCTTTGTGGGGCTAAAAGTAATAATATTAAAAAAATTGCTCTGTTTTCCGACAAGTTTTTCAGTGGACTTGAAGCGGGTCTTAAACTTTTCGACATGGGAAACACGTTGGTGAGGTCAATTGTGGGCTAGAGTAGGTTTTATACATTTTTCGTTTATCACTTGTAATTATTACATATCACAGGGGTTCATTGTATGGGTTAAATTGTAATTTCACCAAACCGCAGGGGAGGTAGATGTAATTTTTCCTATTTAATATCAACAAAAAATAAAGGGTAAAACGGACTTTATGCACTTTCCGTCCATCACTTGTAATTATTTCATACCACAGGGGGTTTATTGTAATTTACAAAAAATCGTGGGTTGAATTGTAATTTCGCCAAACCTCAAGGGAGGTAGATGTAATTCGCCCTTTTTTTTTTTTGCCATAACTGATTTATCTTGTTAAATTTCTTTCAAATTAGTGGAAGACTCTTGAGTTCTTTGGCATAGAAAATCACATTTTCATCTTATCTGATGCGCAATAAAGAAGATGGATAATTTTGCTTTAAATGCTTTCTTAATTTATTAATGGCATCTGTTTGACTTTGTTGTACACTTCAACAAATTTTATTTCTTGCAAAAAGATGAAAATCTTGGTTTTTTTTTAACGTAAGTTTCAAAACACTTAAAGGAGCTTTTTTCCCTTAAAGTTGCATAACTTTAACGTAATCAAGTTACTTAGGTCAAATTAATATAAATAATAATAATTTGAATTTGTTAAAATTTGTTACTACAGCTCCGAGCTATGGTGAAGTCAATCAACTTTTGAAACAATAAAGGAATTAACTCATCGATAAAGATGATGATTGAATATTTTTGTCATGTAATAGATTTTGAAAGATGATTTCATTTATTAGAACTTTGTGATTTAGAAATACTTGTAAACTTGATGGTGGGGTTTGTTATTCGGTTTGATTAATATTTTATGAATTTGATTAAATATTTGATGTGAAATGATATTTTCCTAAGAGGAATTTAAAAGAATTATATATTAATTTTATTATTATTTTTATTGCCATCTATAACTTCATATATAAAAATAATATTAAATACATTTTATAATTTATTATGACATCACACTGGTCGAACCGATGGTTGAACCCATCGATCCGGTTGAACCAATAACCAGTAAGGCGGCCGATTCTTTGTCCGATCCAATTTTTAAAACATTGCCATTTGCTGAATAATTTATTTATTTATTTTTGCAGTTTTACATTTATCATCTTTACAACACGAAATCCTACCTCTTAATAACTTTGTTGATATGTTTCCTTCTAGAGAGATCTCACAGAAAAAGGAAAAAAACGTCATTTAATTCATTTTTTTAACTGAAAAGATGTTCTCAAATTTAGTATTAGAGTGAATTCTAAATCATTATCTCGAAGTTAATAGTGTAAAAAAAAGATACAACCGTCTTGCCTTCTAAAACTTTTTGAAACTAATCACATTTTTTAGATTTAATTTGATTTCCTCCACATAATTTCACACTACAGATTCAAACTATTATAGTTTCCACTAAATATTATGCCATAATTGGGTTTATACATCGTTTATACATTTTACACATAATAAAATACAATAAAATAATAACATCATCGTATGTGATTCAATAGTTTAACAAGGAAACAACTAGAATCTCATATTAAAGAGTAGGAAAATGATAATCTTACTCAAAGAAAATGCAAATTAACACCTAATTATAACCCTATAAATATCCAAACCTGTTAATTTTCAAAGTTTGCACAATACATTAATAAACAAAAAATTTTGAAATACATTTCTATAGAAAATAATCTACTATTCTATACATGAAAAGTATTTGTACAACTCTAGATGTTTACAACCTCTGTTAAAATGACCTATACGAAAAACAATTACAAAAGATCTGAATTGCAATTGCCGGCCTAGAGGTTCTTGTTTTATGTGTCTGATGTTGACTCACTCGACTTTCTTCTAAGATATAAGTTTCAATCACGGGCCTAGAGGTTCTCGTTTAGTGCCTTCATTGTTGAATCCATCATCGGGCTTGGTCGACTCACTTGACTTTCTTCTTCTAAGAACGGCGATCCATGTGATAGCTCCTAAGATTACAGCAATGGCTGCCAACACGGAGATGAGATCAATATACGTGTGCCTCCATTCGGGTTTGTGCTTCAGTATATCGAGGCCCTTGAAAACATTGACGATGCTGAGGATGAGGATTGTGTATCCAAAGCTGTGATGGTAGATGTTCCAGTATAACTCGTACTTGTGGTCCTTTTTTGGTCTCAAAAACAAGGCAAATATCTGCATGAAAAGCCAAATATATAGAACAAAGTTGATGAAACAATTCGATAAATATATACAAAAATAACACGACTCTATATAAACAAGATTTTCATTCAATTTGTATATTTTTTGAGTGTTACATTTGGGCAAAAGCTCTTAATATCCCTCACAACTCATCAAGAGAAAAATGAATATATATATATATATATATATATTAAATGACAATTTGATTACGAATATTCAGACCTACTAAGTACCAAAAAAAATAAAATAAAATAGTTTTGATAGAACAAGATTTTTCGTAAAATATAAAAAGTCCTTATCGGTAATTCCGACCACAAAAAATTTTGTCATGCGTCATACCAATATATGATTGTAAATAGTGACAATTTAAAATATTAATTATTTTCGTCAATGTTAAGCCATAATGTGAACAAAAAATAAAGACATTATCAAACCACATTTCATCTTTACTCAAGGGTTTATTTGGATGGGTTTAAAAAAAAAGTATTTTTTGAACGATACTTCTTATAATATATTTTTTTTAGGTAAAACAGTTTTGTGTTTGAATACAATAATTAAAAGTGTTTTGAAAAATACTTTTCTTTAGGGTAGTGTCTAAAAAAACAAAAAAAAAGTCCTTCTTGCCCTTTTTTTCTCCTGACTTCTACCTTTTTTAAAAAAATCAGTCCAAGTTTTTTTTTTTTAATTTTCAAAAAATAAGTGTTTCTACTCTTAAATAAAAACATCCAAATAGGCTCTAAAACTTTTTACTTAGCAAAAAAGTCACAATGAAATTAACCAAAACCAATCAAGAAGTTGTTCTAGGGAAACAACTGACATTTGCCGTTAATTTCCTCTCCGTCAAAAAGCCACGTGCCGCCAATACACCGCACAAAACAGAAGATGTAACAGAGAACTGTTATGGGGGATCCGATGTCTAAAAAGACTTCCTCAGCCTAGGCTTAGCCATTAATGAAAAGCCCTCAAAGGATGCAAGCCCTTCGAGAGAAATCGAACACTTCAGAAGGCATTGGGGTAAAGAGGGCCGGGAAGAAAGGTGAATCTGCTGATCAATCAGGCTAAGTCAGAGGAAGAATTCCCTTGAAAGAGGGTCCATTAGGTCCCTCTAGAAGATTCGATCACAAGGTTGGTCTATTAATAGCGGATCCCCTTGAAGAGATCTAAGAGACTCCAAACCTCCCAGGGCTGCAACCCAGTTTGAGGGCAGGTATCCTGAGTGGAAAATTCTTACCCGCACCGAGCTCGGTAATACTGGAACTAATCACATGACGAGTATTTTACACTTGCCATGTGATTGGTGTACAGTTTAGGAAAAGTGATCAATAACATAATAAGTATATATTAACACTTACTATATGATTGGTTGGGTGCGGCCAAGCTGGGTCTGGGCAAGAATTTTCCATCGTGAGGTCCCTTAGGTGCCAAATCGAGTATGTGGCTACCAATCCCTGAGAAGACCCTATTGACCCTCGACAAGTATGGACAACTGCAGCCACCAACCACGGCGTGACAAGGCGCAGCTGTCGAGACAGTCATAGGAGCCATTAACACGCACTCTTGAAGGATACTTTGTGCATTAGTTGCATAAGATATGCATTAAATACAAAGTCAAACCCCATTAAATGAAAAGTATGATCAGTCCGTCTTGAGAGTGGGCCCAAAAAGCAAAGGGCATGTCCATAGATGTCCTAGCAAACATGTCAAATCAAGGCATATCTCATATAAATAGTGTGACATCCCAATTTTTACACATCAAATAGGTCTAACAACTATATAAAAATCGATTCTTATGATATGCATGATTAATTATATTTCATGTTTTATATGCATGTTTTATATGATCTTTATTTTGTATGAGAATTATGTATGTGCTAATTATGTTTAACATAAACAATTGAATTTATGATACATATATAAATCGGGATATATACATATGTACATACATGTATATTCAAGAATTACAACTTATTAATTTATTTGTAATAAGAATAAGTATGCAAGTATCGGGAATCATTCGAAAAAAAAAGAAAAAGTACTCAACAAGACCGTTGAGTGAGTCCTACTCGTTGATCCTTGCAAGGGGGTGTCACAAATAGACTCCCACCTCACTCCAAAAAGGTATCAAACATTCACTACCCTCACATTTCCTGCTATTCATCTTCTTCTTCACATTCACTAAAGGAGCCTTTACTAATTTGAGCATTAAAGTGCCTACGACACGACAAACTAGCTAGTCTCACATGTGTTTGTGCCCCTTTTAACAGGTGGACCACTAGCATACATCCCAAAGCACCGAGCTCTGCCACGTGGTCAACCAAAAAGACTCTACATCATCGTGAATGCACATATTATTCTAGTTGTATATTAATTTCTTTCTATTGTATAATAATTTATTTGCAATTTTTTTGACATGATTGATATTTGATTGATGATAAACTGTATACTACAATAAAACATGTGAAATCCTACGGAAAAAATTTAATTGATTGTAATATGTCGCTTTATATATATATATATGTGTGTGTGTGTGTGTGTGTGTGTGTGTACAAAAGGTTTTCCATGAAGATCAATTTAATTAAATCCTTCTTTTCAAATGAATTTATAATGATCTCACAAACATACCCTTCTTTTTAGAAAAATTATATCATGATAATTAATGAGGTTTAGTCCAGAGGTGTAAAGGTAAATTTTGAAGAAAAATAACGCTCTAAAAAGATAATGTGATGGAGGGAGTAATTTAATTGGGTTTGACTCAAAACATTTCCTATAGTAGTGGAGAAATGATAGTACTACTTTAAGTACTAAAGAACCGTAATTTTGCATAAGGGAAAATGTCATATTCAGTTCTCAATGTTTTATTTTAGAATCTCTTTAGTTCCTAAAATACCATTTGTGACTTTACAATTCCTAAAGTTATAATTTAGCTCTACGCTTGTCCCCATAGATAATTTCCGGGAGGTTTTTTCCTGAAATGGTATTATGTAACAAGCATATATGCCTATTTTAAGGACATAATTATCATTCCATAATTATAACACAATTTAGATTTTTAAAAAAATAATTGACCAAACAATAAAAAAAAGCGTAGAAAAGGTTATTCTAGTGAATCAAAGAAACTAAAAAGAGAGTAAAAAGCTAGGATTTTCCTTCATCTCGACTTGAAGGATAAGGGCACAATCAAGAATCCATCTTTACAATTTTTTTTATATTTATTGTATAGTCATGGAATGAAAATTTTATCCTTAAAATATGCACATGCTTGTCACATTTTACCACTTCTAAAACTTTTTAAAACTAATCACATTTTTCAGAGGGGGGTTAATTTGATTTCCTCCACATCATCTTCACGCAACATAATCAAACTGTTATAGTTTTCACTAAATATCATTCCATAATTGGGTTTATATACATCGTTTATACGCTTATACATCCTTGATGATATATATATATATATAAAAATAAAATACAATTAAATAATAACATCATCATATGTGATTCAATAGTTTAATAAGGAAACAACAAGAATCTTATATTAAAGAGTTGGAAAATGATTATCTTGCTCAAAGAAAATGCAAATTAACACCTAATTATAACCCTATAAATCTCCAAACATGTTAATTTTCAAAGTTTGCACAATAGATTAATAAGAAAAAAATTTGAAATACATTAGGATAGAAAATAATCTACTATTCTATGCACAAAAAATATTTGTATAACTTAAATGTTTACAACCTCTGTTAAATGACCTACACAACAAATTGTTACAGAAAATTGGAATAGCAATCGTGAGCCTAGAGGTTCTTGTTTGATGTGTCCGTTGTTGAATCCATCATCGGGCTTTGTCGACCCACTCGACTTTCTTCTAAGATCTGAATTGCAATCACGGGCCTAGAGGTTCTCGTTTGGTGCCTCCATTGTTGAATCCATCATCGGGCTTTGTCGACTCACTTGACTTTCTTCTTCTAAGAACGACGATCCATGTGATAGCTTCTAAGATTACAGCAATGGCCGCCAACACGGAGATGAGAGCAATATACGTGTGCCTCCATTTGGGTTCGGGCTTTAGTATATCGAGGCCTTTAAAAACATTGATGATGCCGAGGATTAGGATTGTGTATCCGAAGCTGTGATGGTAGACGTTCCAGTATAACCTGTACTTGTGGTCCTTTTTTGGTCTCAAAAACAAGGCAAATATCTGCATGAAAAGCCAAACATAATTGTTTTGTTAGAACAAGATTAATTTTCGGTAATTCCGACAACAAAACATTTTGCCAATATATTTAATTATTCGAAAAAAATAAACATATGCATAGAAAACATTATATTACTAATTAATTACCTGCACGGTGGCTAGAGAGAAGAGAGTGATCCCAAGATTGCGATGGAGAGAATAAGTAACACCCTTCGATTGAGTACCCAATTTCATTCCAGTTGCCCACCTACCAACCCCAATAGCATAAGCACTAATTTGCCAAAAAATGTGAAGATAAAACCATAATGGATCTGCTGATGGAAATGTCTTCATGTATCTTGCCACTATGATCCCAATGGGAAACAAAATCCCCCAACTCACAACGTTCAAAACCCCATGAATCTGAAAAGGCAAAAAAAATATATATTAATATTACAAGTACTTAAATTTTGAAGAAAAAATAACGCTCTAAAAAGACAATGTGATTTGACTCAAAACATTTCCTATAGTAGTGGAGAAATGATAGTACTACTTTAAGTACTAAAGAACCATAATTTTGCATAAGGGCAAATGCTATATTCAGTTCTCAATGTTTTATTTTAGAATCACTTTAGTTCCTAAAATATCATTTGTGACTTTAGAGTTCCTAAAGTTACAATTTAACTCTACGCTCGTCCCCGCAGAGAATTTTTCGGAGGTTTTTTTCCTGAAATGGTATCATGTGACAAGCATATAAGCCTATTTTAAGGACATAATTATCCTTTCATAATTATAACACAATTTAGATTTAAAAAAAAACAATTGGCCAAACAATAAAAAAAGCGCAGAAAAGGTTATTCTAGTCAATCAAAGAAAATAAAAAGAGAGTAAAAAGCTAGGATTTTCCTTCATCTCGACTTGAAGGATAAGGGCACAATCAAGAATCCATCTTTACAATTTTTTTATATGTATTGTATAGCCATGGAATGAAAATTTTATCCTTAAAATATGCACATGCTTGTCACATTTTACCATTTCAAGCAAAAACCCATTGAAAATTTTAGTAGAAGGATGAACGGGGAACTAATTTACAAGTTTAAGAATTGCAAAGTCACAAATTGTACTTTAAAGACTAAAGTAATACTAAAATAAAATATTGAGAACTGATAAGTCCGTAATTCTACGTGATTTTTATGGTTATTTTGATGGACTTATCATGTATTTTTGTTCATTTGAACTTCGTTATGCCTAAATTCGAGATAAATCGTGTTTTGTAGGTAAAATGGCAAAAATACCATCAAGGAGATGAAAAAGTGGAATCAAGAGTTGGGTACCTATGCAAGATATTTTGGGTACCAACCCAATTTCAGAGATTTTGAGAGATTTTGAGAAGAAATGAATCTGTAAATTTGGGTACGTACCCAGGAATTTCTGGTAATTACCCAAATTCAGTCAGTGAAGTGTTGAATGAATCTGTAAATTTGGGTACGTACCCAAAACCCGCGGCAGAAAATTTTCAGTTTTCCTAGTGCGATTAGGACTCTAATTTTGGAAGGTGTCTCTAGGGTTTTTCCACCCTTTTTAAGTCCAGAAAGAGGGAGGCGGCTACTGTTCACGTTTTTCCTTAGGTTTTAGAGTTTAGAACTTAGTTTTTCATATTATTTTTCATCTTTTTGGAGTTTGTGGAGAACGGAAGAAGAGGAAAACAAGAACGAAGGGAGGAACAACCGAACGAGTGGAGTTCTACGCCTGAGAATTCCAGCAATTAAGTTCCCTTCTTCTCTTTCCATGAATTCTCTTGCGTTTCTCGTTTTTATGTTCAATTTCATTATGAACTAATTTCAATTAAGTGTAAGGATGGTGTAATTCATCGGTATTTGCTATTCTATGAAAATCCTACGAGTTTGAATTGGTTTTCAGATATTTGCTATGTTGTGTGATTCTTGTTTAATGGTTTAACACGTGGTTAGGGTTTGATCACCCCTAATTATCGAATTTGGGAATCGTGATGAGGTCGAGAGACGATTCACGATATTAGCTCTAATTAGACAAGATCAATGGGGTTAAAGTTGCACGAGAGTGAATTTAACTTTGATTGAGCCTTAAGGCAGTGTTTAAAAATTCATATAAATACTTCGAAAGTTGGGATTAATTGAATGAGAATTGGTTAGTCTTAGGCTTAGAGGAATTGTATGAGTTAATTCCGCAATGCTCGAGAGAGATTGTGGATATATTCGTTCCTAGGCTTCACACAACCACGAAAACCACTCAAATTGGGGATTGGATTAGAATAGCAAATTACGTGAATGAAACCACCTTACACTTGTTTTTATCGCCTTGATTATTTGGTATTATTGTTATTCGTAAGTCGTTTTATTAAGAAAATTAGGATTTATTTAGAAAATCACAACCACTATTCAATTTGTTCAATTTAGATAAGCAACACAAGTCAATTTCACGGGCCAAATCACAATCCCTGTGGATTCGACACTCTACTCACTATTTATTACTTGTACGACTGCGTACACTTGCGCAAAGTCTCAACAAGAACTAAATATGACATTTACCTTTTGCATAATAATTTATTTATTTTTGTAGTTTTACATTTATCATCTTTAACAACCCAAAAATATCATGTCCTACCCCTTACAACTTTATTGATATGTTTCCTTTTAAAGTGAATTCTAAATCATTATCTTTAAGTTAATAGTTAAACAAAAAAAAAATACAACCATTTTGACTTCTAAAACTTTTTAAAACTAATCACATTTTTCAGAGGGGGGTTAATTTGATTTCCTCCACATCATCTTCACGCAACATAATCAAACTGTTATAGTTTTCACTAAATATCATTCCATAATTGGGTTTATATACATCGTTTATACGCTTATACATCCTTGATGATATATATATATATATAAAAAAAAATAAAATACAATTAAATAATAACATCATCATATGTGATTCAATAGTTTAATAAGGAAACAACAAGAATCTTATATTAAAGAGTTGGAAAATGATTATCTTGCTCAAAGAAAATGCAAATTAACACCTAATTATAACCCTATAAATCTCCAAACATGTTAATTTTCAAAGTTTGCACAATAGATTAATAAGAAAAAAATTTGAAATACATTAGGATAGAAAATAATCTACTATTCTATGCACAAAAAATATTTGTATAACTTAAATGTTTACAACCTCTGTTAAATGACCTACACAACAAATTGTTACAGAAAATTGGAATAGCAATCGTGAGCCTAGAGGTTCTTGTTTGATGTGTCCGTTGTTGAATCCATCATCGGGCTTTGTCGACCCACTCGACTTTCTTCTAAGATCTGAATTGCAATCACGGGCCTAGAGGTTCTCGTTTGGTGCCTCCATTGTTGAATCCATCATCGGGCTTTGTCGACTCACTTGACTTTCTTCTTCTAAGAACGACGATCCATGTGATAGCTTCTAAGATTACAGCAATGGCCGCCAACACGGAGATGAGAGCAATATACGTGTGCCTCCATTTGGGTTCGGGCTTTAGTATATCGAGGCCTTTAAAAACATTGATGATGCCGAGGATTAGGATTGTGTATCCGAAGCTGTGATGGTAGACGTTCCAGTATAACCTGTACTTGTGGTCCTTTTTTGGTCTCAAAAACAAGGCAAATATCTGCATGAAAAGCCAAATATAAATTGTTTTGTTAGAACAAGATTAATTTTCGGTAATTCCGACAACAAAACATTTTGCCAATATATTTAATTATTCGAAAAAAATAAACATATGCATAGAAAACATTATATTACTAATTAATTACCTGCACGGTGGCTAGAGAGAAGAGTGTGATCCCAAGATTGCGATGGAGAGAATAAGTAACACCCTTCGATTGAGTACCCAATTTCATTCCAGTTGCCCACCCACCAACCCCAATAGCATAAGCACTAATTTGGCAAAAAATGTGAAGATAAAACCATAATGGATCTGCTGATGGAAATGTCTTCATGTATCTTGCCACTATGATCCCAATGGGAAACAAAATCCCCCAACTCACAACGTTCAAAACCCCATGAATCTGAAAAGGCAAAAAAAGATGTATTAGTATTACAAGTATTATTCATAACTGGAATTGTA
This sequence comes from Petrea volubilis, assembly GCA_026212405.1. Lineage (NCBI taxonomy): Eukaryota > Viridiplantae > Streptophyta > Magnoliopsida > Lamiales > Verbenaceae > Petrea > Petrea volubilis. The sequence goes on from CM047880.1 coordinate 1,791,232, forward strand.
GCTCAATGGTGGGAATTCGAATCTAGTACTATTGAGGAATTGGGTTCGAATATCAATTTATTTTTCTTTTTTGAAAAAAATTAATTTATAAAAATTATAATTCTTGCCAATCATGGTACAAGTTTTACAAGAAATTAATCAGTTCTTTAAATTTTCTTAATCTAAAATAATAATTCACTCAAAATACTAATTATTCATGAATTTCCTTGGACAAAAAGAATCTTGGGATGTATTTATTAAATTAAAAGAAAAACACATTATGATAATTCTTTTCCATATAAAAATTTATTTAAACGAGCTTTTTAGAATTCCCCTAATAAAGAATCTCACAAGTTGCCCATTGGTGTATCAAAAACCAATTAAAAAAGAAAAGAAAAGACAAGAAAATAATACTCACATTCCTCCTCCTCGTCCGAGAGTCACCGCCAGCAGCGGCGCCGCCGCCGGTGCTCTCCCCTTTCAGCAAATCCAGGCTACCCTTGGAGTTGAAATTCGCCGCCGCAAACTCGTGCCTATCCGGCACGCCGCCGGTGACCGAGGGGCCCACCTGCCAGACATGGTTGAGTGTCGTCAGCCCCTTCTCCGGCAGCACCACGGTGGCGTAGAGCCTCATGACCCCGCCGTAGAACTCCGCCGACGACTCCCTGACCTCGAACCAGACGTCCGACTCCTTCAACGGGCCGTAGCCCGACACGTTGTAGGTCTTGACGGCCATGTCGCCGCCGGCGTCCCTGAACGCGACGAGGGCCTGCGAGCCCACCATGCCGCCGCCGGTGGGGTTGAGGGCCCAAGAAATCCATCCCTCGGGCCGGGCCGGAGGTGCGACGAAGGCGATCGAGAGGGTGGATCGGCCCGGGTCGTAGGCCCAGTGGAGGTACGAGTTGAGGGCCGGGAGATCGCTGCAGGAGCTGTAGTGGTTTTTGGTGGCGCCGGTGAACGTCTGTGATGTGCAGGTCGCGGACTGTGACGGTGAGAATAGAGAAGCTGTTGTTACAAGGAAGAGAGTGGCAAGAATTGGAAAAGAAGACGACGCCATTGATGAGAGACAGAGACAGAGAGAGGGTTTAGTTTTCTTGATGCAAAAGATTCAGGTAAATTTGGCGTTGTATATGTATACGCGAAGACGGTTATTGAATAGGAATAGAAGTGGCGGTTAAGGCCGTGCTTGGTTAGGAGTAGTAGAGATTGTGAGCAAATCTTTTATATATTTTTCTTTTTTTCTGTTACTTTTCGTGGATTCTAATTACTTGATTTACTATATTGATTTTCTAATCTAATTAGGAATCCGTTTTGATCGGTTTTTTAAAAAAACAAAATACTTATTTTTGAAAAAAAGTACTTGAAAGTAACAAAATTATATTTGGGCGAAACTTTTTTTGAAAAAAAAGCAAAAGGCAAAAAGAGTTTTCTTAGAAGTTATCCAAATTAATTTCAAATAAAATTACCTTTTAAAACACTTTTAATTACTGTATCCAAACGTAAAATTATTTGGCTTAAAAAAGAAAAAAGTTTTACTATAAAAAATACTGTTCGAGAAGTACTTTTTTCAAACTCATTCAAACGGACCCTAGTATTAGAGTACGTTTTTTTAGTTTACTTCATTGTCAAGTCATTTGAATTGGTTAAGTTTGTTATTCAGGAAAAAGAATTTTTAAATTAATAAATTACAAATGTTTAGAAAAAGTCGAAGCATGAGTATGGAAGAGGGAAAAATAAATATCTTCATATTTATATATATACTAGCGGACCAAGCTCGCTCCATGTGAGTGCCGAATAAAAATGAAAATATGATATAACTATGTGTTTAAATTTGAATAATATAAAATTAAAATCTTATTAAAAATTTACATGAATTACATACCGTCATATAACAAAAAATATTTTTAAATTTTTATATCATATAATCTAGAAAAAAATAAAAAGTAAAGACAAAGTAAATATTAAAGGTTGAGATGTGGGAGAGGAGAGATAGGAGAATAGAAACAGAAATAATAATTTATGTTGATGAAGAGAGATGAGAGATTATAGTATATAAAAATAAAAAAATTAACTGGAGGTTCAAGTTAGTCAATTCACTTAAAAAACCAAATGTAGGTAATATGAGGATTTGGTGCTTTATATCTACTAGTAAATTGGGGTACCCTTGATTTGTGTACAAAATTAAAATAGAATGTAATTTTGTCAGTGTGTTTAAATTTGAATAATATAAAATTAAAATTTTATGATATATTAAATTTATGATATTCAAAAATATTTGATTTAATATCTAGAATTATATGATTAAAAAACAAATAAAAAGTGAAAACATAATAAAATTGAAGATAAGAGAGAGGAGATGGAGGAAAACAGAAAGATAAATAATATTACCTGAAAGAGATAAGGGAGAAATGAAAGGAGAGAGTGATGTTGGAGTTGGATAGTGGAGAGGGGAAAAAGAAATAGTTATTTAAGCGTGCTCTAGTCAATTCAGGCCAACGTGTCAGGAGATAAATAATATTACCTGAAAGAGATAAGGGACAACACTCGATAATGTGTTGAAAATCAGGCCAACGTGTCTGAAGTTAAAAAATTTTAAATTAAGTCGTTACTCTAGGGCCAATTCAATAAAAATCAAGCCCGAAACCAAGATAATTCACCCAAGCCCGCCCGTGGGCGATGCGCACATGCAGGGCTACTTATATGCATTACTTAGTTGTTTAGTTTACGCTACAACAACACTTAACCGCATAAATATTAGAATTGTCAAGGCTAAATATCCGATGTGGGATATTTTCACTTACCTTTTAGGCTTTATCTATGGATTTTCATTAGAAATAGTTTAATCCCAACTTAACCCATTGTGAATGTTATCTATACAAGCCCATTTCTAACACGGAAATAGAAAGGCAACGGAGGTGGTGGACGTGTGGCAGTGGTAAGGGGAAGCAGTCAAGATAGAGCGAGAAGTGTTGGGGAGGTTCTTAGAAACCAATGGCCATACCGGGAAAAGGAGAAGCTCGGGTCTTGTGTTCCATATATCTTGTTGGCGACACCCTACCCCACCAGAGGGAACTATCAAAGTAAATTTTGACGGTGGCATATTTGCTGATCAAGGGGCATTGGACGTCGATATTGTGGCGAGAAACCGACGAGGAACTTGTCAGGCTTGTAAACCTTCGCTCATTGTGCGGCGAGGTGATGCCGAGGACATGGTAATGAAAGATGGTAGTGCGGCGAGGTGATGCCAAGGACCTTGTTAGGGACAGATGTTGGCACTCTGTTCTACTTGAGGAAGATTCCTTAGCCATGGTGCAAGGGTTAAGGGGGAAGGATTTTGATACTTCAATGGTCGTTACTATTATTGAGGATACAAAAAGAGTCTGTGTTGAGATCCCAAATGTTTCCTTTCACCATGTGAATTGGAATTGTAATTTTGTTGCTCATGGGTTAGCTTGCTTGTCAATAGGTAATGAGTTGAACTCTAATAGCCTACTTGCTGAGATTCTTGATATTCTTGTGGCTAAAGACAGTTGAAAAAAAAAAGAAGTAAGAATAGAAGAGAGAGAAAATGAAGAAAAGATAAAGAGAGGAGCGAGAGAAAACAAATGCGAGATTAGAAACACCAAACAGTTGCATCCTCTAATAAGTACCTTGTGTCTTTGGTTTGATATTTTTTATCTCTTTCGTCTCTCCTAATTTCTTCTCACTTTTCTCTCTCGTGAAATATTATTTCTCTTTATTTTCTTCTCTCTCCATCTTCTCTCATATTTTTATCTTCAATATTTGGTGTACTTTATTTATTTTTTATTTTTTCAATTATAAAACTCAATTTAATTTTGAATCATTTTTTTCAAAGTACATAAAATTATAATTTTATTAAACACATAATGAAATTATATTTTATTTTTAATTTGCATACACATAGAGTATGTCACATCCGTTAGTATACATATATACTATTTTATAAAACAATGGGGCCTTTTTGATAACTACCTTGGCACAATGGTGAGGCCAAAACTTTTGTTCATTAGGGTCACTACTAAAAATGCGAACAAGCCAAGTCGGCCCAAACTTCAATATTTTTTTTTTCAGGTTCCAACGCAACCTTGAACTCAACGATCTAAGAAAAATAGGGTTGGGACTCTGCTAGACTTGGCTCATTTGACTTAAATTTATGAATAAATTTTGGGCTTAGACTAAGTTTTAAGTTTGAATCCAATTTTTTTAAAAAATTATTTTACGTGAATTCAAAAATTAATATATTATTCGTAATTACATATATAATTAGATAAACATAAACATAAATATGTAAAAGAATGAAAGATTCGTGGCCTACAAACAAGAAATACTTCACTCAAATCGGTTTGTTAAGTTGGCATGTAGACTTTATTCACTACATATGTAATAGAAAATGCTGTATTGAAATTATGAAAACATATACTCAAATATATCTCCTTTTTAGTTGCCATTGTAGAATTCCTGTAGTATAAAGATGTGAAGGAAAAAAATAGTGAAATTAAGTTTTATGTATTGAAATAATTACACACACACATAATAAATAATGATGGATTTGCTATTTGGACCCCACTGTATAAGAATTTTATTATTTTAAGTTGGGTCGATAACAAATAAAATTTAGAATTTATAAATATAGTTTTTATAATTAATACACAAATAAAGGAAATTTTGTAAAATTAATGACCCCACTCGCTCAAACATGGCTGATGGCTCCACCCATGCCTTGGCATCTTTTGAATTTTTGTTGTTTAGGCATCCAATCTTTTTTCCCTCCTCTTTTCTCTCTCCTTTTGTACGTTTTTCATGGATTCTCTCTCTCTCTCCACACACACTCTCATCTTCCATTATTCAATATTTTTTTTCTTCTCCTTCTGTATTGGTTTTAATCATATAATTTTATTTTTTAAAGTTACTTTGTATCAATTATCATTAGTTTAATAAAAGTAGTTCATAAAGTTTTAAAATAGGATACTCTTGTAACAAAATTAGTAAATATTTATATTTGTATCCTAACAGAATTTGAGCATATAATTAAATTAAATAATTATTATATTTTACAGGCGCATCGAGAGTGCCACTCCGCCAGTATATATAAATAGTTAATACGATTTTTCAACTTGAATGGTATTGTTTTTGTTGAAAAAATTGCTTTAAAAATATCAAAAGATGCCAGGTATTCACAGGCTTGATATATTCGAATATATATACATATAGAAAATGCAATCAACAATTTATAGCAAAATAGCCAGAGATAATGCCAAAAGCAAACAAACAGATACCAGATTCAGAAAATCAATGAACAAGTTCAAAATACATATTGTATTAACAACTGAAATCACATGATTGAATCACTAACATGCATCGATTTGCCTTAAATAAATATTCGTCTCACTAATCATTGCGATGGGATAGAGAATACCCTTCCAATATAAGACAATTCAAAGATTCTTTCTTTAAGCCACATTGCTATTTTAGAATCTCATTTCGAAAGCTAACCAACTCTATACTAGTTGTCTACAAAGTCTTAGTGTATGCAACTTGAATTCAAGTTCAAGTATAAATAATCAAACTTGAATGCAAGTAAACTACAATAGAAGTACCAAATCGATATTATTATCACAGTACCAAGGATACACTCAAAGAAAGTGTTTGTCTTATCATGATCTACCAGAAGAGAGAGAAATATCAATTGAGTTTTTTTTGGGTACTTCTATGGGACAAAACCAATTATTTATAAAGGAAAAAGAGATAAAAACATTGATACCGTGTATTAAAACTGAAACTTGAAACTGCCGAAACAATAGGTAATAGCCTGCTAGTTTCCAGTAACGTTTTAGATAGCTGAAAACCATGTATGGGTCAAACCCAATAGTTTCTCAACATTTAATATCAAACTAAAATTATTTTTCTTTAGATTCGAGATTGTATAAGAAAATTATTTATTATCATCAAAATGCTCGGGATGAAATACGAACATGGTATGTACAAAAAAAGCCATATCAACCTTCAAATCTTGTTTTTCCACCTAAGGATGGTGGGGGTAATACGTCGGTTCAATCTAGATTGGTTCAAACAATGCGGAAATGGGTTGGAATACAATATGAAAAAAAAAAATACATATTTGCTTAATTTATTATATGTTTTGACCAAAAATCTAAAAGCAAACAAAATGTATCCTTTTGTTATTGATAGATTTAGAGTATGAAATAAAAAAAGATAAACTTCCAGTTCATATTACAACTCTCAATTTATACCCCCAACGACTAATAATCTTCGAATCGCCGCTGAACACAAACAACATTCTCAAATGGTGCGCCTCCTTTTTGGCCTGGCTCAAGGTCCCCAAACATGGTGACCATGTTCATCTTGGTGCCTCGATTCCAAGAGGTTAATCAATTTCTATATGTCATCATATAATTTAACAATACATCGTTTTCGAATATCCATAAATAATTCCTATACATGTCACTTATTTAGTTTAATTTATAACTATAACATAATGCAGTGATAACTAAATCTAATATATATATATATATATATAGAATTAGCACATCATATAGTACATTATTATATATATATATACATATATGCTAAAAGCATGAATATTTTGCAGATGAGGACTAGTTCACTTCGTGAATTTGAGACTTCAACAAAATGAGATTTTTGATTCGATTATCCGCCAAAACGTATGGACTTTGTTTTAATTTGATAATAACTTATTTTTCTACTTTAATAGTAGTTTAATTATTTCATTGTGATAAAATAATTTAATTTGTATGATATGAATTATTGATTTAATAAAATACAATGTAATCTTAAGTTAAAAGTATGAGTATTTATTTATAAAAAAAAATATAACACGGAAAAAAGTAATTATACTTTTCGATTGTATGTATATATACACACACACACATATATATATATACAAGTATAAAAAGACGTACAAAATAGAAATACTCGAATCGGGTATATACCCTCCCCAATTCACATCGCATAGGCCCAAAAAGCCCGCGTGCCGCCCGATAACCGCCCGATCCTCCTCCTCCGTCGCTAAAACCAAAATTAGGGTTTATAGATTGCAAAAATTTTGCATGGGTAATGGAGACGCTGCAGAGGAGAGTGGAGACATGGATCAGAGATCAGAGTACCAAAATCCTCAGGGTGACTTGGCCGCCGCAGTGGAGGATGGTGGTCAAGTGGCCGTGGCCCAACGCCGGCGGCCGCGAGCAGCAGAAGAAGATTCAGGAGGAGCTGGAGTGCCGCAAGAAGCAATTGCAGGACTTGTGCTACGCCGTCAAGGCCGAGACCCTTGCCGAGTTGCAGGAGATCCTATGCTGCATGGTTCTCTCCGAGTGTGTCTACAAGGTGCGCATTTGTTCTTGCTTCGTTTTCAGTGAAATTGTCGTTGGTGAAGTTGGAGGTTTGAAAATTTGCTGTAGTTGAAGTTTTCTGGGAAGTTAAGATTGTGGGCTCTTCTGTTTTCTGGTTAAAATTGGGTGAACTGGAAGGAGCGATGTTGTTGTTTCTGTTGTGTGCTTACAGTGCAATTTTTCATTTGATTTCTCGAAATTGCTGCTGTTGGAATATGCAGGTTTTGTTTTCTTTGTTAGTTCGTTTGGTTTTGCATTGCGGGAGTTGTACATCTTACATTGTTATGACAATTGAAATGCTTAACCCCACTATAGTTCTCCTGGCTGTGTAGTGTTGTTAGTTAAACCAGCATGAGCTGGAAGAAAGATCTATGGGGTGGGAAATGGAGAAAAAGCTATGCCTCTAATTACAATTATAAATCTGTTTTGTCCTTGTAGAACACTAATATAGATGATGGGAGCATCTGAAGAACAAGTTTTACAAAGTTCTTTGGATGTAATTTTCAGTGAATAAGACAGTGAAGTTTTAACAGATCAAATGGTGAATGTTGTCGGGTAAATTATGTTATTGGAATACCTGGCATACTAGTTTCCAGTTTCTTTCTTACTTCTTAGGATAATGAACCTCTGTCTTCTTTCGTGCTACATTTTCAGTAATATTTTCTAATTCTTGACGTTAATGTTCCACCATTATAGAGACCTGCTGCTGAGATGATTCGAGCAGTGAACAAATTTAAGGCTGACTTTGGAGGGCAAGTTGTTTCTTTAGAGCGCGCCCAACCGTCTTCAGATCATGTTCCTCACAGGTGTTTGAATGAAATATTACTTATGCTTTTTCCATGATTTACATTGAGCGATTTATGTCCTGTTGGCGTCCTCACTTTCTAATTTGCACTATCTTCTTCAGTTAAACTGAAAAATGATTATTAGGTTTCCTATGGCTTAGCTTATTTCTGATTTCTTACTTCTTAGGTATCTATTAGCTGAAGCAGGAGACACATTATTTGCTTCCTTCATCGGGACCAAGCAGTACAAGTATGTATGATGCTTAAACTTTCGATTAGATGTTTATCTTCTTTCTAAAATCGTCGCTTAAGTTGTATTTTACTTTCTCTTTGCCCGTACCTGTTATAAAGGGATGTCATGGCTGATGCAAATATATTTCAAGGTGCCATATTCCACGACAATGCAATGCCAGATGTTAATGGGATTGAACCTGCAGACTCTGAGAGTCAGACGGATGCTTGGGTGAATGGCTCAAGGCATTTTGAAACAAATGCTAAGCAGACAAGATTTACACCTAAGCCTGCTGTTCATCGGGTACTGGAGGCACTCTCTGGCATTTTGTTTTGAAAGTGATCTTTGACGTCCATGATCTTTAACAGATTTTTATTCACTGCCAAAATATACATTTTCTTCTATTCTTCTTTTTTGTTTAATAATTTTCATTTCAACCATCCGTAGGGATTTATGGCTCGTGCCAAAGGAATCCCTGCATTGGAATTATACAGGCTGGCACAGAAAAAGAGACGGAAACTTGTGTTATGTGGACATTCACTTGGTGGAGCAGTATGTCTTTTTCCACTCTCAAATAATTTGCTTTAACTCTAGTTACTCATACTTATTAGGCGTTAAGATGAACATTATCTCTTCGTTGATGATTTTTTCAGGTAGCAGTTTTGGCAACCCTTGCAATTTTGAGGGTTATGGCTGTTACATCGAAAGAAACAGAAAGAGTCCAGGTGAAGTGTATCACATTCTCCCAGCCTCCAGTGGGAAATGCTGCCCTTAGAGAGTATGTTTTGTACCATGTTATTTGGTCTTTTGTAGTCAGTTTTGTACTATCAACCTATTTGACATGTTTTTCTTTCAGCTATGTTAATGGAAAAGGCTGGCAGCATTATTTTAAGACCTATTGCATTCCTGAAGATTTGGTGCCTCGGATACTGTCTCCTGCATATTTTCATCATTATAACTCTCAGAGCCCCTTGGCACCAGCAAATGTTGAAACTTCACCATCAATGTCAAAGTATAGGGAAGTATTGAACAAGCAGAAGGCAGAAAAACTAAAAGAGAATGAAGGGGAGCAATTAGTTTTGGGTTTAGGTCCTGTACAGAATTCCTTCTGGAGACTTTCAAGACTTGTTCCAATAGAAGGTTTTAGAAGACAGATCAATAAATATAGGGGGAGTAAAGTTGATCCAGTTGAAACATCTGCTGTTTCTGGTTCTGCTGCAGTATCATCAATTGATGATATAGTTACTGGTCCACAGTCTCTTGAAATTGAAGAGGGTTCTGATGGAATTTCTCTCCGGCCTTTACCTGAAAAGAATGAAGATATTTCTGGAGCAGGGAAAAATGCAAAATTATCTGGAAATAGTAACATTACCAATGGGGACAAGAGGACATGGCGCAGGATACCTTCATTACCTTCCTATGTACCTTTTGGGCAAGTAAGATCATAATTTCAATACCTTTTCTTGCTGTTTGGTATTATGTTACAGGATGCCTGCTCACCTATAAAGTTGTGCGATCTGTTAAACACATCCCTGTTTATGTGATATTGTGTTTGTTTGTGCTACCGTACTTCTGATAAAAAGAATATGATGATGGATTAGTTAGTATATGCTATTGAAAGATTATGCTGCTGTATCGTAGGTATTCCATTATACTTCATTTCTCATCCAATTTTGTTTTGTTTTTTAACAGCTTTATCTTTTGGGAAATTCTTCCGTGGAATCACTATCTGGTTCAGAATACTCAAAATTGACATCGGTAAGATGGTTGCCCATTCATTTGCTTGTGTTGTCTCTTCTTTCCATCTCCTGCCTTCTCAGACAGAATCTAGTGGACCTTGTAATTGCATTATGCGTTTCTACAAATAGTTCCTATACTCCTCTCATCTTTTCTCTTAGTGATGGATTGCCATTTTCAGGTCAGATCTGTAATTGCTGAAGTAAGAGAGCGTTTTCAATCACATTCAATGAAGTCGTACAGGTCCCGGTTTCAAAGGTAATACTTTAAGTTTTTGAACTTTGGTTTTCATTCTCATTTGTATTTTCCCTACCCTGTTCCAAATTATGTTTCTCAAGCAATATGATGCCTATTGCACGAGGATTAACCATTTTTGCTCTCAAGACCAAAACATGAACTCATATCTATTCCATTGTCCTTGGTTCTTCTTGCATAATCTGCCCCCATCCTCCTTTCAAGTTTGGTGCATGCATGTTTGTTGCCTTCTCAATCATTTGGCTTTATAGAGATTGACACACTATATCGGATATTCTTTAAGGGAAGAACCTGCATGATTTTTGTAGACATAAGTATGAAAATAATTTCAAAAAGGGTTCAATGTCTACCTTCTTATGTTGGGTCTTCATTCTGAAATCTGAAGTTTTCATTTCGTATTGCTCTGGTTGAGTTGACATCTTTTATGTGTACTCTGATGATTTTTGAGCTAAAATCTTGAGTAGTTACAGTTTCTGAAAAGCCACTAGATGCAACACAAGAGTGATGAATGATTTGTAATTCTCAGACATCTCAAATTTGTTATTTTGATTAAGATACAACCAACTGAACCTCTAGCTGAATCCGAAAATGAACCCTGCATCATTTAGCTGGTTCTAACTATTTAATTATTACTCAACATCCTTTGAATTTCACCGTCATTGAGTGAAAACTTTAGATCGTTTGTGTTAACTCTGATTTTCATGCTAATATTCATGGCATTCATGTGTGGGTCAAGTCTATAATCACTTGATACATTGCTTTTAGATTTATGTTGGTGTGATACTTCCATGTTTACGTGCCTCACTGAATCTTATGGAAATTATTATTCTCCTCTAAAATGATTTTCATCGTAATTGTTATCAGCTTCTTGTTATTTCTTACAGAATATATGAGCTCTACATGAATGAAAATGCATTTTCATTCTTGGGGAGGGAGCAAGAGCTGCAGTTTCCACATTTACAGAAATGGCTAGGAATTTCAGTTGCTGGAACAGTTGAACTTGGGCATATTGTCGATTCACCAGTTATTCGGGCAGCCACTTCTTTGGTTCCTCTTGGATGGACTGGTATTCCTTGTGAGAAGAATGGAGAAACTCTGAAAGTGGACATTTCTGGTTTTGGACTACATTTATGTACACTGGTTCAAGCTCGAGTAAATGGAAAATGGTATTTTTTTCTCGACCTCTTAGCTGACTTATGCTAGTGTTGAACCTATTTTGGTACATTGTATTCTGCTGTCTGAATCCTCTCGTTGTTCTCTATTTGAGCTTTGCCCCCCACTAATTGTGCCTGCCATATGAATTCACAGTCTCACAAATATTATCTTTGCTAAAAATGGTTTTTCCAGAGTTTAATCCTTTAAATTGAATTAAATTTGATTCTCTTATCCTTGAAGCTAGCTTGCTGATGTGAAGAAACATTGTATCTCTATTCATGTTCAATTATGTGTTTCTCTCGATGAATGAAAAGAATATTCGAAGCACTTCTTGTCATTTTGACGTGGAAGGCAAATGTATCCTCGTTGATTCTAGTTTCCAGACATACTGGGGCATGGACGTCCCAATCAAATGCATAGATCTCTTTGAGAAAGAATTCCTTATTTGAAAAATATATTAGTTGATGTTTGAAAGGTTGGTAACCACATGCATGCAGTTTATTGGAGAGCGGAAGTATCTTTAGCTTCTGATGCTCTCTTAATCCTTTAAAAAGTACACAAGGATGTAGAATAAGATTTTGGGAATGTGTTAGTATATAAGAGCATGAAAGCTGCCAGTTAACTGCAATTTTGATAATTAACCAACCTTGAGAAGTTAAGCTTCACTCTAGATGCAATCTTAGAAGGCGTAGCATGTGTGACTTCATCAACTGAATCGCAAAATTGCCATGTATAACATGCCTTCCTTGGTCCAATTTCCGCATCTTAATTCTTCCTTCCATCTACCCCTGTTGCACTGACTTTACATTCTATTGATCAATATGCTGCAAGAGAGCTCTTAGATTGTCTATGTTACATTTAGTAGTTATTTCATGCATGATTTGGGAACCATACCATTTTGCCCATGTTTTAATATTAGTATAGGCATTCTCGTTACATCCTTTCCTTGTTGGTGAGAAGCCAAGTGCCTTTGCTACCAAGTTCACTACAATGCACTCTCAATTGCTTATACATGTTTACAATCTGGCAGGTGCTCAACTACCGTGGAATCTTTTCCTTCTCCACCAGCATATTCCCAGCAGCATGAATTGCAACCAGAGATGCAGAAGATGCGAATACTAGTTGGAGCTCCACTGAAAAGACCACCAAAACATCAGATAACGGACGATAGCTTGATGCCTGCATTTCTTTCTATTGATCCAAGCTCTGTTGATTTGAAGTTGAAACTGAATAAATCTCCACAAATGGAGGAAAAATTCGTCCATCCTGATGGTCTAAGTGATTTTGTAGTATTTTGTACAACTGACTTTTCAACTGTCTCCAAAGACGTTCATGTTAGAACCCGCAGGGTGCGGTTAATTGGCCTTGAGGTAATGCAAGCTATTAGTCTTTCCCCCACTTTGAGGCTTTCTTTTGCTTTCATACTTGCTATTGAAGCTTATGTATATTGTAGGGTGCTGGTAAAACCTCTCTTCTAAAGGCAATTTTGGATCAGGGAAGAACCACTAACACTACGAATGTTGAGACTTTTCCTATGGACGTAGATGTTCGAGAAGGAATTGCTGGTGGTTTGCTTTACTCAGATTCCACGGGAGTGAATTTGCAGGTTTTTCCTATGACCTAGTTCTAGCTTTTGTACCGTTTGCATCTTCAAATCCAATTCGTGAGCACATGGGCAATTGTTGCACATGAAATATGCAAGAAATAGCATAGGTGATATCCATTCATGTGCATTTGATTATTTTGTTTCGAAGTAATTACTGAATGAGATGGCATTCAAATCCTACTCACACCAATCTGTGTGTGCGGATAAGCTTTTAATGTTCTGTTGCTTTGTAAACAAGATGAATTGATAACGTGCTGACCAGTAGATTTGTGACTATAGTTTCTTTCTCATCTAAGATACAGTTCTTCCTATTATTAAAGTTCTCTCTTTCCCTTATTTGGATTTTGATTCTCTCTCTCTCTCTCTCTCTCTCTCCTTCTTGATGCAGAATTTGACTATGGAGGCCTCTCATTTCAGGGATGAATTGTGGAAGGGAATCCGAGATCTTAGTCAGAAAATAGATCTGGTGGTTCTTGTACACAACTTATCCCACAGGATACCACGGTATGGCCAGCCAAATTCATCACAACCACCAGCTCTCTCACTACTCTTAGATGAAGCTAAATCTCTCAGTGTTCCTTGGGTCCTCGCCATTACAAACAAATTCTCTGTTAGTGCACATCAGCAAAAGGCAGCTATTAATACTGTATTGCAGGCATACCAAGCATCTCCTACTTTAACTGAGGTTATCAATTCATGCCCGTACATTATGCCCACCGCAGTAGGTGATTCTCTATCATGGCGTGCAACAGAGAGTGTTCCTGACGAGAGAATGGGTGGTCAAAAACTCATTTTTGCCCCACTGAATCTTGTTCAAAGGCCTTTCAGAAGGAAACCGGCCGTTCTCCCTGTAGAAGGTGTAACGGCATTCTGTCAACTTGTCCACCGTGTGCTTCGCAGTAATGAGGAAGCTGCCTTACAGGTAAACTTTTCATGTTTAATTTTCTTCTAAAAAAAAAATTACATAGAAAGGAAATAGAAATGATTACCGTTCTTCCTGTAACTACATACGATCACAAATGTTTCCTCGTAGTTTGAGAATTACACATACCTGCCTTATAATTTATATTCAGCTTACGGTTATCCCCTCTGTTGATTCTTACACATAGTTGAATGATGATGTAATTCAAATTTCGGTAAAACTTCTAACCTGTTCTCGCATGTATAGATGTTATCCAAGTTTGTAGATATTCCTTTCCTATTTTGCTTAAATTTTCGCGCTAATCCCCTTTTTTACTCAATAGGAGCTTGCCCGAGATCGGATTTTCTTGGAATTGGCTAGGGAACGAGCAGCTGCTGGAGATGCGGATCGAGATGCTGCAGCTAAGTCAAGTTCTTTGTCTGCAGCTACTGTCGGCGCTTCTGTCGGGGCCGGGGTGGGGGTCTTATTGGCTGTTGTCATGGGAGCTGCCTCAGCCTTGAGGAAGCCATGAAACCCAAGCAAATTGTGTAGGTAATATAAATTTGTGTAGATATATTTAAACAGAAATAACATATGTAAAATGCTTCCCAAGTGATATTTCATTTTTTGAACAGAGTGGCAGCCATCATTGTTGATTGTCATCCACTTCATCTTTACTCTCCTTTTAAGTTTGTGGCTGAGAGATGTAGGACTATAATTATGGAAATATTATTATTGTGACCACTCAAAAATTGGGGAGGAAAGAAAGGACTGTTGAACAGTTTGGGATGGGATGAACGCTTATGTCTTGAGTGTTTGAAATATTTTCTTTTTTGTTGCGTAAAAGGTCAGGTCGAGAAATCCAATCTAATTTTTCTAATTAAAGAAATTTAAAGATAGTTTGGCTAATTTTATAAATTTTTCAAAATATTTTATAAGATGTTAAACAGTATATAAGCTCCTTAAAAATATTTTTTTTTAAAAAAAAAAAATGTAAGAAGCTTTGTAAGTTCCAAAAATGAGTTGTTAAGAGCTCTCTTTAACTTATTTTTGAAACAGTTAATAAAATGTTTAATGTTAAAAGATGAAATGAGATAAATATTTTTATTTTTTTTAATATTATATCTTTATTATTTCAAAAAATATTTATTTATGTGGAATTAATTTTGTTTTTAGTTTTATTTTATTTTTATTTTATTTTGTTATCATCCCACTTAAAAAGGAATTTATAAGTTCTTATTTTTACCAAATAAAATTATAACTTATAAACTCTAAAAATATTTTATAAGTTATAGGATATTATTTTATTCAAATACTTTAATATTTATTCTTTAAATAAAAATGTAGGAGTTTTAGCTCTAAAATTATCTTATAAACTCTTTAGAATTAGTTTAGCTAAATGCCCTCTCCGTCATCTAGGCCTTTTGAAATTAAGCCTAATTTAATTATCATAATCTCACCAACACACCAATAAATTAATTTCTATTATATAAGGTAGGATAAGCTTTCTATATCCCCAAATAACTAGCAAGCTCTACATATTTAGTGAGGTTCAAACCTGGATATCTAAGAGCACTAAAACTTAATTGCTGAACACCACATTGTTGGGAATAGAGGTGCAAATGGGTCGAGTCGAACCGAGTCTTGAACTTTTTTTCAATCTTGAACTTTTTTTCAAGCTCGAGCTCGAATTAAACAAATCAAGCTCGAGCCGACGAACCAACAAAAAAAAGCTCTTGAACCTTTATTGAGTCAGTTCGTCAAGCGCACGAATAGACTCAATTCATTTGCATCCCTAATTGGGATTATATACAACTGGTTTTAGATACAGTAAAGTACAAGGTGAAATATAAAATGGAATTGAGGAATGAAGGACCTATAATAAATATAAATTGCTTCCAATCAATGCTTAGTTCAGTTTAGTCCATAAGTGGGACCAAAAATGCAGTTGCACTTTGAACCATGGTAAACACTATATTATTTCTCTGTTTATCGCCAACATATAAGCAGCAAAAAAAAACAAAACAAATGGTACACACAGCCAGCAGCTGGGAAAAGCTGGTTGCAATAAAACACAAACACAACAAAGATCACAGCACAAATAACACACACACATACTAGAATGATATCATCACGAACAACACGAAAAAGAGCTCTTGTTTTGCTTAGATAGGTCGACACTGACCCGATTGACAGATAATTCTGCCTTATAGGAGTCGGAGTTGAGAATTTTCCGGCTAACTTTCTCATAAATCTCACGAATGACGATCTCAAATGCCTTGTTCACATTTGTCGAGTCCAAGGCAGACGTCTCAATGAAGAATAATCCTTCTTCTTCCGCAAGGGTTTTGCCCTCGTCCACGCTCACCTCTCTAATGTTCTCCAAATCGCACTTGTTCCCCACAAGCATTCTTGCAACCGCCGTATCACAATGAGCTGCATTTATCATTCTAGGAAAGTTAAAATATTGCTAGACAATAAATGATAATTTTGAAGAATCAAATCTATCTAGAGCAAGATATGGACGAGCAACCGTTGCAAGAGATGTATGAATGAATAGAAAAAGCAGGCCAAGTACAATGACCTCCGATATAACTATATGTAATATAACACAATTCCCCTTTTAATTTCAAAATTAGAAATAGCCCCTTTTGATCATCTAAATCTAATCTAAACGGAAAACCAAAACTACTAACAAATTTGGATTACATCATCCACAAATGTGATATCAATTTGAAATTTCGAACAACTTGACTAAAATTCGAACTACATTTGAAACGGAAAGGGTGCATTTATGTAATTGTAAATATTTACATGAAAGGCCACGAAGAACAATATATTTTTCTCACCAACCCTAAGATCTACAATTGTTTTGTATAGGCAACACAATATAGAAAATCGATAACTTTCCTGTGTATAGTTTAAACTTCTCTTCATCGTCTAAGTGGTTACATTGACCTTATTAGATTTGCTTGATCATGAAGAAGTGATGCCATCCTGGATTAGTAACTCTAACTAAAATGAGCCCCAAAACATTTTAGCCACCCATGCTTAACTTAGCACTACAAGGCGAGTTATTTTGAGAAAATTCCAAAGGAACAAACTTTACCTAATAATCAGCCTCTTCTTAGCTTCTCATATTCAACTTATTTTGTTTATGTTAATTCAACATTGTGCTTGCTAACAAACTCTTACATGGTGGACTTAAATTCTATTTATCATCCACAAGCTCATGCCTCTATCAACTTTAGATTTAAAAGGCATTTTATGTGAGGGTCTTATTAATGACACTAACAACAAAAAGTGTCTTATTATGATTAATCTAATCAATCAAATCAAGTAACATTACCAAAACATCAAACTAATAAGATTAATCAAATCCAAAACAAGAAAATTGCAATCTCTTGACCAATCTTTTCAATCTTTCATCTAGTTTAATCAAATCAAGTAACATTGCCAAAACATCAAAATAATAAGATTAATGAAATCCAAAACAAGAAAATTCCACTCTCTTATCTAATCTTTTCAATCTTTCATCAAGTTCAATCAAACCAAGTAACATCACCAAACCATCAAATCCATAATCAAAGAAGCAAAAACAGCAAAAGAACACACACACACACACCCCAACAGTTCCAACAGCCAAACACACACACACACACACACACACACACACACCACTTTCACAGCCAAAAAAAGAACATACACACACACATTGGGGAAATACAGACGAGATCGCAAAAACCAAGATAACCAAGACCCAAAAGAACCCACAAAATATTTCAAAACACCAAAAACAAAAATCAAATCCAAACTGAAAAAAAAAGGGGCGGGGGGGGTGGTCAGTAAATCAAACAGAAGCCATACTATTAAGCTCATCAAGCCAGCGTTTGATGCTCTCGAAGGTGGACTTCCGGCTGATATCATAGACGACGAGGGCCCCGACGGCGCCGCGGTAGTAGGCGGAGGTGACGGCCCGGAACCGCTCCTGGCCGGCGGTGTCCCATACCTGGGCTTTGACCTCCTTGCCGTCTACCTGCACCACCTGCGTCTGAAATTCCACGCCAATCGTCGCCTTCGAGTTGTGGTCGAACTCGTCCCGAGCGAACCGCGACAGCAAATTGGATTTTCCCACCGCGGAGTCGCCAATCACCACTATCTTGAATAGATACTCCTCCCCTCCTTCTTCCTCCATTTTTGTTGCCCGAAAAAAGCTTGCTCCGACTATTTGCAATGTGGGTTCTCTATGTGTGTGTGAATGCGCGCGCGCGTGCGTGTGTGAGAGAGAGAGAAAGGAAGGGATTTTTTTGGGATTTAAGGAAGAAAATGGTGTAGACTGTAGTGGACTCACAGCGTAATTCAAGGGTAAGAATAAGATGTGTGCTCATCGCTTTTTTGTTTATTTGTTTATTTATTTTTGCAATTCGGGGCCCCATCTCATGGATTATTTATTTTAAAGTCCATTTCTTGTTTTTTTTTTTTTTTGGTCTTTTAGAATTTAAGGGGTTTATATGTGTGTGTGTGTGTACACACACACACAGACACTTTTCTGTTTAAAAAAATGGATGTGATTTGTGAGAGCCATGAGCATATATAAAAGGAATATGAGGTTGTTAGAAATTGTAACTTTTTTAGGTGAACAAATAGGGGAATAGGAAAATCGCCTAAGGGGTGAAAACTCTCAAACGTGTGCATTAAATAATTCAAATTGTATCATATTTTATATGTAAAGTATTTTATTTTTAATTTTATATAATATATGATAGAATCTGAATTTTTTGGTGTATGAATCGATCCAAAGACGAGATTTATACATGAAAAAGGCCAATAAAATTGTCTTTATTCATAAAAATCGACGATTCATGCATCGTTGTCTATGATGTATCATAGAGTTGCAGGTTCTTTTCAATTCAATACAAATAATTGAATAAATGCAATTTCAAGTTATAATAACCAACTCTAGAAAATAAATTCAATAGCTTGTTAGAATCACAAAATAACATTTGCTATAAATGAAGTGGGAAAATTCTAACACAAATATGATTCAGTCGAATTCACCAAATTATGTTGTAATTGTATTAATATTTGTTGCTTGATTGATCACTCCTTTTTGAACTTCACATCATTCACGCGGGACAAGTATAAATAACTCGTTAGATAATTAATTGATTCAAATGTGTTGGATTTGAATTAATTCTCCATGGAAGTGTGCATCATTTCTCTCTATAACATTCTGGACGGGATCCCTTACCCCAAAAGATGCCCCGTCTCATGCCCCGTATTTTAGATTCGTAACACGTGTAAATCTTCAAGAGTTACTTATCAGGTGAGATAACGGAAAAAATATAATTAACATAACTAAAAAATCTGCTGTTAAGTAAATCTTAAAAATTTATATATGCCACAAATTTAGAGTATAGGATATGAGATAGGATATTATTTTAGAGTAGGAGATTCTGCTCGATAACATTCAAAATATTCTTTTTTTAACTAAATTTTCCTTTTTAGTGTCTTTGAGTGAAAAAAAAGGTCATCAAATTTCGTACGATAGCGATTAGCACGTGAATAGGGCTTAAAGGTGGGTGGTCGCACACTCGCGCCATGTGATCAATTATTGGTAGTAACGCATTCCACCAAAATATTGTTAAAACATTTAATGTCGTCAAGTTTCTACTCAAAGATACTTAAACCTTTTGTCATGCACAAAATAATTTCCAAATAAGAGTAAACACAAAATTCTTCATTCTTTTAGCATATTCAATGTCGTGGAGTAGTCTTTTGGCCTCATGGCAAGGAGGAGGCCCAATGATCATAAAATTATGAATTCGTGCTCCATCAATATAAGTATTAATATTTTGAATGGCAATATATAATTTGTTGTACAGTAATTTATCTATATTTGATTATTGTTGATGATTGGTGATAGTTCATTAATTTGATCTTGATTTGAGAGAATATTGATATAATTGATTGATATATAATAGATATGTATTATGTTGAAAAAGTGAATTTAATGTCAGTCATCTCAATGTTGAATTTTATATGGATTCAACATAGGGTATTAGTAATAATTTATGTAGCATCTTATTAATAATTTTTGAGTCTATTTGGATGGACTTTTGAAAAAAAAGTATTTATTTTTTGAAAAAAGTATTTTAAAATAAAAAAATTGTGTTTGGATAGGTTTTTAGAAAAAAAAGTAAAAGTTAGAAAAAACAAAGCCAAAAAGGATAACTTTTTTTAGAAGCTATCAAAATAGTTTCAAATAAAAGCACATGTCAAATTATTTTTAATTATTGTATCCAAACGAAAAATTGGTTAACTTAAAAAAATGCTCTGCTATAAAAAATTTTGTTCGAAAAGTATTTTTTTTAGTCCATCCAAACAAGTCCTTAACAGCTTTTCAAATAATAATAATAATAATAATAATAATAATAATAATTGTCATGGGCTACAAAATTGTACAAAGGTTTGTGAGTGTTTTGAAATTTGGCCTCAAAGGTATTTAGCGACTCCAACAGGAAGGGTCCATGTCACACTTGGTAGAAATTAAAAAGTGTTTGGCTAAATTTATTTTGAAGGGTTTAGTTAATGTTTTATGTTATGGTTTAAAATTTTGTAGTCAGTTTCAGCTCTTGACATATACATACAGAAGATACAATTCAAAGGTAAATCAAGGATATAATTTTTGAGTTGATTTCTTGTTAATAATAAATAAATATCATTTTGTACAACTCGATTTTTCTTTTGGCTTATATGGGGAAGTAAACTTGAATTAATGAAGGAATGGGCAAATTACATCCACCTTTCTTGAGGTGTGGTATAATTACAAATTAGTCTCTCTTATTTTAAAAATTATAAATACCTCATTGAGGTTTAGGACTTTATTAAAAATATTAATAAAAATACATAACTAATAAATTTTCTGCAGCCATAACAGTCAATTAAACTACTGTTTGCATAAATTTCTCCCGGCCGCGCCGAAGTGGCCGCTCAGGGTTCGAACCGGTCGAGTTCGATGGGAAAACAGCCGATTCGAAGTGAGCTTCTTTGTGTTCGGGTGCGGGCGTGCCAGTGTGCAGTAGCACACAAGTGGAAGTCTTATGGTTCAGAGTGAATGTGAGGTGGTTCGAAATGGAATTAATGTGAATTAAAATGAAACAGTGATGCGCCTAAGACTTCTATCTGAAAAGCGATTGAATTGGAGTAGGCAAACACTACCCCTGAGGTTCTACTTGCCTACAACTGAATGTAGGACTTAATAATTTAGCACTCTCAAAGATCGAAAAGGGTCAGAAAGCTTAAATCGAAAAGGAAATACATTAGAAGACGATAGCTACTCGCCATGTGGACCTTACAGGACTTGACTACATACACACGCATTGATGACTCGGGCCATATCTATGACAGAGATGCATTGAGCAGTCCCTAAGAACTCTAGCTACAAATCGGACACATTGATGACTCCGGCCATATCTACATGCGGTTGTTTTCAGAGGTTGTTCACTCCGACGAGCATTGATTGACTTCGTCTGCACTCCCCTTCATGCATGCGCTCGATATGAATGCTGGGTACCACTCCGCCGCATTGATATCTCACCTCGAACCGGGCCCAATCCGAGTGAGTGATGGCTACGACTTCGTGACATTACGGAATGAGTGCATTGATATCCTCACTTCGAGCCGAATAAGGTATGGCTACAAACACCCGTAGCGGTTTTCTACCTACTTGAACTAAATCTATTCTTTGTTCATTTAAGCTAAGGAATCAGAGAAGTGTGGACTTCTTGATTGAGAAATTATTGTTGATTGTTGATTGATTGACGTTGTGTGTTGATTTTTTGTTGATGTCTCGTTGATGTGAAGAATCCGGCTCCTTTTATAGACTTCAGGCTGCAACTGCCTTCCTTTATTCTTGGAGCTGGAAATGATTTATTCAAACATGGCCAAAAGATGAATGGCCGGCCTTATTCCTAGAAGTGCCAGTTGCTGCCACCTTTATTTAAATTTCAAATATTAGCACCATATGGCCTTTATTTTAGGTATGTGCTTATTTTCTATCTAACAACTCCTAAAAGTGAGGGGTTTGAATTTAAATTTATTATCTATTTTCTATTTTTATATTTTTGGCCGACTGGGCCATGGGCCGTGATTTCACTTCGGCATGGGCCTCCAACATGGGCTCTGTGGACACGTCGAAGTGGCCTGGGCCTTTGTTAATTTATTTTGGCGTGGCGAAAAGGACCAACATTAGCCCACTCCGAATTTAATTTTCAAAATTTTATTTTTTGGGCCCAAACAATGCCCCCCGCAAGTTGTGGTCAAGTAGTAAGATTTGACCATAACTTGGTTTAAGCTTTATTTCCTTCGCGCCATTACATTTGGCGGCCCTTTTTTATTCATGCCTCCCATACTAACTTCTTCTGGCAAACTTCTTCATTCATTCTTCCATAGATATTTAAATATTTTCCTCTTTTTCTGTTTACTTCGACTGACGGCTGTTACTGGCGCCATCATGATGGCGCCTTTTGAGAGTCCCAATACTAGCCGTTTCTAGTTTTTTAGATTCCCAATCTCCCAACCATTTAAAACTCTTACGTGCCCTAGGAGATTTAGAACTCTCCTTCAGCCATTACCCTTGACTTTTAAGAGAACTTTTTCCTTTTTCCCGGCTAACCGTCTTCACCTCCTCCATTTTTACCCCAAATTCGAAAAACCCTAATTTCCTCAACATCGATGGCGTCCCCAAGCTCCACCATTTTCACATATGAAGGTTCCCACTCTTTGGGCCATATTATTAGCGGGGATATCCCTCGTGACCATCCTCGCGATTTGGCCCGCTTCGAAGAGCGATTGCCGTACCCAAAGGGCCATATTTTCGGCACTTCCGTTCGAAATTGGCCATGGTCACCCAACTCTTCTGTCCACCGAGACTTCGTCATCTGGTGTGCTCGGGTCAAAGCTGTATACGGCCAACTATGGAGAAGTATCGGGATTTATGAACCCATTCAGGTTTCGAAATCTCCATACTCTCTTGACATGGGCTTTCTTCAGGCGGCACTGCCGTTTTGGTGCCGTCTTGACAATACATTCCATTTCGCTATGGGCCCCATGACTATCACCCTCCTCGATTTAGAGCAGCTGTCGGGTTTTTGCTCGTCTGGTCGCCCAATCAGTGTTGACGTCAAATACGAGGATCTTGATGTCGCGGAGCTTTCTCATCTTTCTCGCGAGAACAAATCTCTGACAAGCTACGGGCACATCATTGCCCATTTTATTAACAAATGCACTCCGGTCACAGACGAGGAGCACATCCGATTTCTCGCCCTGTGGCTTTGCAGATATGTATTCTGCAGCCAATCCTGCCAACAGACGATGGAATTCTACTACATGGCCGGGGCAATGGCTGCTGGTGCCAATTTGGCCTTGGGCCCAGCGGTGCTAGCTTTTGTTTATAAAGGGCTGCGTAAGCTGGTCAAAGTGAGGCAGGATCCTAAGAAGAGGGAAATACATCACGGCGGGCTCTGGCTGGTGCAAATGTGGCTTCAGGCTTACTTCCCTCATCTATGCGCCAGAGCCATTGATGTGAGGTTGGACAAAGAACTTTTCGCCACCTTTTTGGCGCGCACCAGTGTCTCCACTGCCAACCCGGAACGGGCTTTCGCTCGGTTTTATCTTCCTTAGGAAGGCAGCCTTCCCGATTGGAATGTGCTGTGTAGCGGTGACCCGGCGTTCTACCGCTAGGGGTCTCATCTAGGGATGGCAATGGGTCCGGGTTGGACCCGGACCCGCCCCTAATGGGGCGGGTTTGAAGACTTCTAACCGGGTCCGGGGCGGGTCCCGGGTCTTCATTTTTTGGACCCGAACCCGCCCCGAACCCGCTCCGGTTAGTTATTTTTAGATATTTTTATATATTTTTATTTATTATTTTATGTAAATTTATATAATATACATCTATATTTCATATATAAAAGTATATATTATATAAATAGTTACTTAAAAAAATAAATATGATACTCTTGTATATAAAAATAATTATATAACATTAATAATTAAGTTATGATTTCAAAATATGTACAAATAAATATATGATAATGATATTTTAGTAGTGCCATTATTTTTTTCATATTTATAAAGTTGTAATAATATCAATTTTCTTAAAAAAATATATATTTTTTATTATTTTTCAAACTTAAACCGGGTCTACCGGGTCCAACCCGGACCCGGCGGGTCCACCCGGGTCCGGGCCCGGGTCCAAAATTTTCCCGGCGGGGCGGGTCCCGGGTTTGGCCAAACCCGCCCCATACCCGCCCCGTTGCCATCCCTAGTCTCATCCCATCCATACTGGTGACAAGAAGAGATGGGCTTCCTTCTTGACCGCTAGGGACTTACCTTATTGTTTTTGTTTTGACAATATGGTCTCCAGCCGTCTCCTGCCGTATGCTCCACACTACGTGGCCCGTCAATTCGGCCTGGTTCAATCTCTACCCGCCCCGGTCGTGACTATCAATTCGTCATGGTTCAAGTTGAACAAGTATAAGAACCGGGAAATGGAAGTCTTTAGGGGTCTTACTGACAGCTCCTCGCGCCGTATGGAGGAATTTGAGTTCATTTATTTTGCGCGAGACCCCAGGGCTACTTCGACTTTTCAGTCCTGGTGGACTGACTACCTGAAGTGCTCTCGAACAGAGCCTGTACATGCGGATGTGGCCCGCTTCACCTTTTCGACCGTGCCCCCGAAGGTGGCCACTGACGTGCTTTTCCCCGAGGACGTTCCTGTTAAATCTACTGCAGGCAAAAAAAGTATTGAGAAATTCGAACGCTTTTACAATGTTACCTGGAACCCCCTTGACCGTGATGGCTGCATTAGGCAAGCTTCAATCACCTTTTTCGAAAAGAAGGAGAAACTGATAGCTAGGGCCAAAGAGCATTTTCATATTGCTAGGAAAAAACTAGAGGACCGTGCTCCACATTGGTCCACTTTTTACAAGCCATTATGCTTGACTGCCCCCCCTTTACCTGACTTCGTTCCATGGGTGATCATACCCAACCTTCCCCTCGAAAGACCCTTGAGTTTCCATGACGAGGTTACATTCAGTGATCTATTTGCTGATGACCCAATGGGAGTTCGTAGGATTGAACTCTTTGGGCTTGCCGTTCCTTTTCAAAGTAACGCAGTGACCATAGAAGGGGAAGGTATTTCCTTCTGCCCTATTTCCTGCACCTTGGTTTTGCTTCTGTATGATTGTTGATTCTCTTGCTCGATCTGCTTTTTAGGTACCCGCAAGAAAACGAAGGCCATGGTGTCTGCTGCCACTGCTATCCTTGCTGGAATTCCTATTCCGGCCCCAAGTCTTACACCCGTGTCCGCGTCTGCATCCGCGTCTGCCAAGGTGGGTACCCGTCGTTCTACTCGTCACTTCCACTCCACAAAGGTCGAGCGAGTGATTGAAGTGTCCGATTCTGAGGATGACAAACTTGATCAGGTATCTACTCTTTGATCTTATATTTCTGTTTTTCACCTTGTTGATTTCTTCTCCCTGCAGGCATCCGGTCGGAGCAAACGTGCCATTCCAGCCGAAACTGGCCCGAAGCGGCCACGCATCAAACAAATGGCGTTGAAGAGGCGCCTAGTGATGCCTGCTTCCTCTCCTGAATCCTCTCCAACCAGTACCCCTTCTGCCTCTGTTGATCCTCCAACTGAGAGTATTGAGGAATCTCCTTCCGAGGAGGTAGACGTCGACGCGACTATCGACCGGATTCATGCTGATCTTACTGAAGCGGGTTACACATCGGCTGACATTCTAGGCCTTCTTCCCCCCAAAAAGGATATGCCGCCCCCTCCTCCTCCTGTCAAAGTGACTGAGGTAACATTTCTTTTGGCCCATTCCTGCACATTCAACGTCGTTCTTTTTTGACTTTTGATTCTGGCAGGCTGTCTCTCAGCCCGCCACTCAGGCTCTTTCTACCACCTCCTCGCTGCCAGAAACTCCTGCTAGCAGTTCCCAGGTAACTTCATCCCTCTTTGTTATGCTCCTTTGTTGGCTTCCCAAAATCTAACGTCCCTTTTCTCTGCAGGCAATCTCTCCCCGATCGATGTCAGGTTCAACGCCTTTGAGCAGTGCTAAGGATATGGTGGACCTGCTGGAATCGATCTTGGGAGATGCTCCCGTTCCTGAGGTGGCCACACATCTCTCTAATTCTCGCGTCTAGGAGTTCAAAATACTCCTTACAGGAGTGGACTCCGAATCTGCGCCGGCCATTTTTAGGACAAAAAGGGACTTACTTGACCAGATCCTTCAGGAGGTGGGCCTCACCATGGCGCCCAGCAAAAGACGTTTCTATGAGGACTTTGCGCGGAACCTCCCAA
The DNA here is from genome assembly GCA_026212405.1 of Petrea volubilis. Classification (NCBI taxonomy): domain Eukaryota; kingdom Viridiplantae; phylum Streptophyta; class Magnoliopsida; order Lamiales; family Verbenaceae; genus Petrea; species Petrea volubilis. The sequence goes on from CM047880.1 coordinate 1,817,640, forward strand.
GTCTTGGGACGAAGTGCGAAAGCAACCACGCTCTCATCCAAACTCCTCACGTCTCCAGTACAGTCCTC
>CM047880.1:1818207-1843088 GCA_026212405.1 Petrea volubilis
AAGCGGATCTTTTATATTTTGTGAAAAATTAAATCTTTCCCTCTCAAAGAATATTTGTAGCTTCTTCATCCGAATCACTTTGAATCATGAAACAACTAATTGCATAATATTCATCGTCTATAGCTATTATTATTTCCACTATATAGATTAAAAGGAAGAAAAAAAGGAAATATACTACCATTTGCACGGTACATATATATGTATATAAAAACATACACTACAAGGAAAAGTTTATTGACAAAATGTAAAAGTAACAATATGAAGTTGTCACCAATATTTATATATATTAGTTATAACAATTTTTATTTGTCACAATATTATTCAATAATGACAATTGTCACTACTGACAATTAGTGACACACTCATTATAACAACTTTGTAGCAAAAGAAATTGTCTTTATGCTTTTACAATAAGATTCCACTATTATACTAAAGTGCATCACTAATTATCATTTGTGACAACTTATATACTATGTTGTCACTAATTGACATCATTTTGTGACGAGATAATTTTTGTGTCACTAAATGTATATAATATAGTGACAACTTTTTTTCATTATCACTTATCACATCATTGCCAGTTTATTCATTTTCTAGTATATAGTGATATCATATTATTTAGGTTTGGAGTTGGAAATTTTAATACTAGCCATGAGCCAATAAATATTTTTTGAGAACAATTTCAAAATTTAATTAAACAATGCAGAACTCCGAATTCTATTTAATCTACATATTATTAAACTTGAATTTAATATATGGACGAACATAGACAAATATCGAAAAGAAACATGACCCGTCCAACCCCTCTTGATTCCGTCTCTGACTCTATTATTTACCGAACCAAAAATAAATAAGATAATAGATATGATTGATAGAAAATATTGGGGGATATATGTGCAAATCATTTGGACACACGGGTGGCTAGAAGATGGGGGTAGGGTTGAATAGCAAAGGATGAACATGGGTAGGGGGTCAGTTTTTGCCTACAGATTGACACACATCAAACTCTTTTCTATTAAGACTAGTTAACTAATCTCATAATTATTAATACGCTAAATGGTTAGATAGACAAGCTATATTATCCACATGCATTGCATGCATGCATGATTAATGGCACTTTGTTAATTAGGACCAACTGTATATATATATGAATTTGCCTTCTGAATCAACAACAGGTGGAATCCTTAGTTCGTTTGTAATGTAGACATCAATAATGTGACATAATGTTATGTTGGTTAGCTATAGGCAGCTGATCACATACACACTGACGACACATGTGTGCGTGTGCATCATTTTTGTGTATATATATATATATATATATGTATAATGCATATTCAAATACTATTGTGACAAGCCCTTTGTATTACATGTGAAATAAGTGCATGATTTTTCGAAATAGTAAAGTAAGTAAAACTCATAATGACATAATCAGTGGAAATTGGGTTATTATAAAGTTGTGAGGAATCAACTATTGTAAATAATTTAAACGAGCTCAATTTATTATTTATGAAATAAATTGGATTTCACGTTTTATGTTGTGAGTAGATATAAAAAAGTGTATTATATTACTCAAATTATTTCGGATAAGTGAGAGATTAAATACATAAATGACTAGTTAAACTTATTAATCTAGTTATAAAAGTTGAAGTGCATGGTACATAATGGGTGACATTCAGACCCAAAACTCATATCAAGTGCAAGGCGAGAGTGGCCAGGGCTAGGATGACAATTAGTCAAATCTGTTTAGGGATTGGCAACGGGGCGGGTAGTGGGCGGGTTGGGCCAAACCCGGGACCCGCCCCGCCGGGGAATTTTGGTACCCGTGCCCCGGACCCGCCCCGGACCCGGGTGGACCCGTCGGGTCCGGTTGGACCCGGTAGACCCGGTTTTAAGTTGTAAAAAATAATAAAAAAAAAAAAAAATTTCAAGAAAAATTGATATTATTACAACTTTATAGGTATGAAAAAAATAATGGCACTATTAAACATCATTATCACATATTATGTGTACATAAGTTGAAATTACATAACTGAATTAATTAATGTGATATAATTATTTTTATTAACAAGAGTATCATATTTATTTTTAAATAACTAAGGTGATATCATACTACCTTTATATATGAGAATATAGATGTCGATATTCTATAAATTTACATAAAATAATAAATAAAAATATCTAAAAATATCTAAAATAACGAACCGGGGCGGGTCCGGGGCGGGTCCGGGTCCAAAAAGGTGAGACCCGGGACCCGCCCCGGACCCGATTAGGAGTCTTCAACCCGCCCCATTAGGGGGCGGGTTTCGGGTCGGGTCCGGGTTCGGGTCCAACCCGGACCCAGTGCCATCCCTAAATCTGTTGGGTCCAAACCCGGATTCGATCCGCATGGACCTTATGCCCCTAGACATATTTTCTTCTAACTAATAGTAGTTTATGAATTTTTATGGTGAGCTAGGTCACGAATTTTTTTTTCTAGCTATATTTTATTTATCTTGAATTATTCACTTGTTTCATTATTTATTTCAATTGGTCACGTTAACATCACCTTAAAGTTTTTGTACTTTATGAAATTATAAAATAATTCGTAAATATGATTAAAATTAACATTTTAAAAAATGGACAACGGGTTTGGTGGGTCTAGCGGGTCCGGGTATTTCACTCACTTTACAATCAATGTTTGAGAAAAAGACAAGGATAACGGGCCGAGTCTGGCGGGTTCGAACCCAATGGGTATGGATTTGGAGCGGGACTGAAGGGTTTGAAAATAATTGAGCCGGTGTTTGGGCTCGGGTCGGTCCCATGCGAGTTGGGTCCTAGTCCAACCAAACCTCCGAACCTGGCCCTTTGCCATTCCTAATTAAGGCCAACGAAGCTAGACCTGAACCCACCATCACCATGATTTCTTGCAATATTTCTACTCCCAAAACTTTTATAATATCCTTCAAAGCTTTTCATTAAAGAATAAGTTCGAAACACCTTTAAAGTTCGTGGTTTCTTGAAATTAGTAATTCTAACTCCCCACGTGTAAAGGTGAAGTACATGTAGTTCTTCTTTAAAGGTGTGAGTTTGAAACACCTTGAAAGTTTATGGTTTTTTCAAAATTTATAATTCTAACTCCCCGTCTCTAAATGCAAGTTACATATCTAATAGGCTTGATGCAGGTTTGTGTAGCTTAAATTACGGTTTCTTAGACTTGTTAGCCCAATTAAGTTATTTTTAGACTTTGGGGTTTTATGTTTGTTCCTTTATTATGATTTAAATTTTGTGCATTCAACTCTTTTGAAATGATTCTAAGACATCAAATTCGAGTGAATTTTCAACACCGGCCTTAATTATGCATATCTAAAACATGCAAAACTAGAAACTATTGTGATTAATTGGGAAATATTAGAAGTACCTTTTTGATTTAATTAGAAAGTATTTTAGGTTGACTATCTATAAAAAGATGATGCATTTTAGAATGAATTTAGTAACTTGTTTAATCAATAAAGTCGATAAGAAATTGCTAAGGAAGATGCTTTCGGGGATCAAATTATAGGTAACTTATCAAACATAGAGTATGGAACACGTCGTTTAATATTTTTCATCATCTTAAGTGTTTTTTCTTTTCTTTTTCAAGCTTAAATATTTATATTGTCCCATTATTTCATAGAATTATTTACTTGACCAGAACACATCGAACAGAAATAGAATTGTCAATTATAAAAGAATTTATTCTTGTAACAAATATATATATATATATATATATAAATGATTGATATTTCTTATATTATCTATCTAGCACGATACGAATATATATAAATATATGTGTGTGTGTGTGTGAAAAAAAAGGTTTAGTTATACGCCTCTTTTAATGGCCACTTGATTATGCTTTTCAGGAAAAATATCATTTTTCGTCCTGCAATTTAGTTATAGTTCAGTTTTAGCTCAATTATTTACACCTTTTCTCATATTTAATTTCATAAATTAAAATTTGTCTGACATTGCATCCCGACATCCACTTTTAGTCAAATATTTAGTGAAAATGTCACGTGTCATGCATATGACTATTAGCGGGATGAATTGGGTGAGCAATGTTTTGCTCAAATTTGATGGAAAACAAACGTTACGATGCAATGTGAGATAAATTTTAACTTACGAAATTAAATGTGCACTAAATATTTGACCGTCCAACCGTATATCCAAGGAGTGAATAGATTTGCGAAAAATCTAAATATGTGTGTGTATTACATTTACTGTTGCAATGATATTTTAAAGGTAAAAATGCACTCTTTTTCGACTTTTAATTGAACGATTGAATCAAAGTGGACAAATATGACCTTTAAAATTATGACTGCGTACCAATTTAATGTATGGCGTTTTACAGTTCATCATCAATAGAACTTAGGACTCCTTTCCAATTCTCTGAACTTAGAACTCTTTTGCTCCTTCATCATTAATTCCTTTGCTTTATATAATTACTAGTTATTTGTGCATACTCGATGAACGTGCAAAATAAAAAATATATATATTATTTGATTATGTATTTAAATTTTAATAAATTACATCATAAATATTTGAATTTTATATATGAATACTTTTTAATATTTAATAAATTTATAATAAGTGAAAAGTAAAATAATTTATTTAAAATAAAATAAATTATATTATTGGAAAAGTGTTTGAATATATAAACTAAAAAAATATGAAATAGTGTGATATAACAGAAAGAGAATATATTGAGAAAGAAAAAATAAATAAATGTTGAATTGGAGGACAAAGAGATAATAGGAGAGGAATTGACTGACCAAAATCGTTGACAGACTAATATAGTTATTCAATAGCACGCCCACTTTATATAATAGCATAGATACAAGCATTAGTGGTACAATCGATGTGTGTTTAAATTTATAATGCAATAAAAAAAATTTATTTAACTTTGAAGCTGCAAATAATTACAACTCCCTATACTATGAAAGCGATTTATAGTTTGCATTTTAAAAACACCTTAAATAGCCACTTTTTACCCTCAAAAAGAAAAAAATAGTATATTGCACCTTAGAAAACCTTTAGTTTTGGTATTAATGCACCCTCACAATTTTCAAGCCGAAAATGCCACTGAAGTTGACTTCTAGTGAGAGCGAAATTGTTAGTCTAAAAAAACAAATATATTTTTTGCTCTAACTCCAATATGTAACAAGAAAAAAGTAATAGACACCAAATATTCCAAATATATTAAAAGTATGACTTTTGTTTTTTGAAGTTTATTCTTTTACAGTAACATGATAATTCTTAAACTAAATAACTATTTTTGAAAACAAATATTTGGAATTCAAATACAAATGGAAAAAATTATTTACTAAAAAATAGGTGAAATTAGTTAAGAGGCCAAAAAAAACAAAAAATAGGACTACAATCAATAGCAAATGAAGCAATAGATTTTAAGTTCATGCCAATGGTCTCGACAAATTCAGCATTTCAAATATTAAAATAGATTAATGCAACTATTATGCACTATGTCTAAACAAAACTTTTCGAAAAAGATATTCAATACAATAAATTGTAAATAAATTTTCGTCTTGCCATAACATGGAGCCTACAACCATATTGAATAAATGAAGAACTTTTGTGTACTTCTCTCAATTTCCATAACATTACTCCGGTTGCACATGAATCTGTGAATTTACTTTTGAAATTTTTCCCAAATTTTACTTGAAAAGTAAAGAGTTTAGTTATGAAAAATCACAGTTTTGCTTTGAAGATTGTTACTTTCTTTTTCCATTTCGTGAAAATGTAAAATACCTCAAATAATTTTTGCAAATCACGTTCAGAATTTTGAAAGAGCATTAGTATTTTTTTTAGGCTGATAATTTTTTCCTCATAAAAAGTCAACTCTAATGCATTTTTTGAATTGAAAATGATGAGGATACATTGATGCCAAAACTAATGATTTTTAGGGTGTAATATGCTATTTTTTTTTTCTTTTTGAGGGTTCGAAAGTGGCTATTTAAAGTATTTCCAGTGTGCGAAGTGTAAATCGCCCAAAATATGATGGTAACAATAGAGTAGCTTGAGGCGGTAGGAAGTGGAAAAATTCTTATTTGAACCTAGTTTGACCGAACCTAACAAATTATATGACAAATATACTACACTTACCAAGTAATTGATCTTATCTCCGAATTATCGATCATTCACAAAGCAAATGCAAAACATTCGTCACATAATGAAATACTAATTTGATCGAATCGGGTATGAACTAGAATTTTTCAGGGATAAATAGTACTCTCCTTGTGATGTATGAATAGTCTCGCTAAAAATTGGATATACCTTTAGGACGCGTTTACATTTCTAGTTATGGTTTACGCACGTTTGTTTATGGATGGTTTCAATGGTGGTTTAGAACTTTCTTTTAAACCTGATTTCATTGTTTACCTTGATGGTATCAACACAGGTTACTTTGCCCAAATCAAGGCTCATGTTTGAATGTATCTTTTATTAAATAGAATTTTAGCCTTAAATTACTCTTAAACCCTTCCCCCCAAACTCTATGGTTTTGTCCAGTTTTTTTTTTTTTTTTTAAAGGGACTTCTTCTTCCCCAATTCTTCCAGGACGCAAATTGAGAACTTCTGAACAAGTCCCGAATCATAAATCCCATGAGAGGTTTAAAATTCATGATGCCCTGCAATTTTCGTACTGTTGATAATAATGAAGTTTATTGATAATTACAGAACAAACCCCAAAACTGGGTTTTGTATACCAGAGAGAAACCTCAAAATTAAAACCAGAAATGAATCATAACCAACTGGGTTTAGAACCATAATCAGAATCCCACACACACCAACAAAGAATTGAATCAATAACCAACTGTAACCCCACCAAGGCCTCTGATACGAAATGAATCGAAATTTGAATTCATCAAAAAAGACCGAATCAAAAAAGAGAAAGTCTAAAAAGATCGAGAAAGTCTCAATTTATGGTAATATCTTTATGAGTTTTACAAAGACTAACCACGTTTACTGTTTTCTTTGTTTGATTGCTGCAAAATCTTCAGATTTTCATCTCTCTCTACCGCCCTATCGAGTCTGAAGATGAAGATCAGATGCAGCAGACGAAAATGTTGGTCGATTTTGTTTTGAGTGTAGTGGCAAATTTATGTAATAAAATGCAACTTATGGGCAAGGAGGTAATATCCCAACTCCTGTCAATTTGAAGGTTTCTTTAACAGGCCAAATTTTGGAGGTTAAACTAGCTGGCCTTAACCTTAGTTGACACGGGCTTGCTATTTAACCAAGGGCCGGACACCAAGGAAAGTAAACGCTTGTCAACGGCATTTAATTTAGCTTGGCATGCGTTAATTGGAGAAGTAAACGGCTCACTATGTTAGGTCATTCGATTTTTTTAATTGGGTCCTATTATGGACACTTATCATAATTGCATGGGTTTGTTCACCCTAATATTGTGGGCTTAGATTTAATCTAAAAATTTGTAATGGGCCTATAATATTTTTAGTGCTACTTTATATTAAGTACTTTTCTTTATGGGCCTATTATTTATGTTATATTTGGGCTTACATGCGTAATGTGTGTGTCCAAATTCAGCCCACATCAAATTTCGATCTGTTCATAATTAAACACATCAAAGAAAAGTAAAAGAGTCTCACGCTTAATAAATAGTATAGATATTTAATCTCTTTTGAGCCTTCTCTCTCCGGTTGAGAGTGAAAAATGAAAATATAATATGGTTCTTATGTTATGTAAATTCAATTTCGCTCGTCGAATAAAAGTTTCAAGCTCCATTACTGTTCGAAATGTTTTATATAGGTTGAGAAATGGAAAGCAAAGTTTTTTTTCTTTTTTTTTTTGCAGGAAGCAAAAATATTGAACATCACTGTCCAAAATATTTCGAATTCATCTTTTTCTCCTCCTCTACATTATTCAAAGTTAGGAACACAAAATGAAAGAGGGTTCGAACGAATTAGGGATGGAGGCAGAAATTTTAAATTGTCGGGCAAAATCGAGTTCAGATAACATATGAAGGTTTATTTTATCATCTTTAATTAACGAGAGATCTTATGCAGCCGTTTATTCGAAAAATCGAAAGGAGTAGAGCAAACTATATAGTTGCATACCACTCAAACCTTTTGTAACAAGACCCCAGTTGACAGATCGTTGCACCGCGCTAAGAAGCTCGAGGGAATATATCCCATCGGACAAACTCTTATCCTGCATTTTGATATTATGGAACATTATAAGTCATCAAGTTACCATATTCACCGCACGCAAGCGCACACACACACACACACACACATATATATATATATATATATATAAGTTTTTCAATAGCTGAAGCATGTTAAATCTCATCAACTGACACATATAGGCCGAAAATTCTTGTACCAGCCCTTTTAGTCTAACACTGAAATGTTTTGACATTTTATAAGTTTCTTAAGAAAGGACATATTACCCCGAGATGAATTGCTTGTTTCCTTGCATAATGTCGTTTCCAGCAATGTTACGTTGGCGAGGGAGAACTTCAATCTCTTCCCGGTTTTGACAGCTTGGTTGCGATTTTCTCCGGCCGGGGGACACCTTGTCGAGTGTGTCTAGCAGAATCCATCTGCGAACAATCAAAAGTTCATTTAGGATTACAACAAGCAAATATAATTAATTCAACATTTAGCACTTATCACAGCTTCCTCTCCTGTAATAACGTCAAATAACACAAATATCCCCTCTTGGTATCAAAATTACACATGCCTCCCTTATAAGTTAATTATCTCCTCCTGCTAGTTAGCATTCGCCCCTTTTCTGTCGTTCATTCACTGCACGTAGTTAAATTATATTATCATTCCAAGTGGTAAATTTTGTTAGTTTCTGTCACATGTCGACGTTCATAAGGGATTTATACAATGTTCCACGTACACAATTCTACTACATAAGAGGGTCCGAACAATCACATGTGAGTCGAGCTCGAGCTTAGCTCAGCTCATCAAAAAGCTTAAGCTCCACTAGCTTGAGCTTGAGCTGAGCTCAAGTCGAGGCAGTTCATTAAATTCTTGAGCCGACTCGACTCACCTTACACCCCTACTACGACACACACTGAAGGTGCATGCACCTAGATAATTTGATCTTCCTTGGCTTCATAATTGTGTATATATAGAATTTTCATTCTTGTGCCTACACTGAAGGAGTCGTCTATTTTTATGGTTAAAATTGTATTGATTTGGTTATTGATTGTTTGGTTGTGAATTTTACTCTCAAATATTCAATTAAACCATCAGTAACCAAATCATTCAAATTTTAACTATAAAAGTAAACGAACATAAAGGTAAAAGGGTACAATCAAAGCTTGAACCAAGTTCCTCTATTTTACACTTTGTCGTCACAAAGCATAAATCCATACAAGGTTATTGAGCGATCACATCATCTGAAGGTTTTAAGTGGTTAGAGAAATTAAAGAAACACATAAATTTAATATTTCTAACATCGCCCCTAACGAGCAAGCAATGAGATCTGGGGCTTAATATTTAATAGCTCTTTTCCATAAGCGTGTGACGATGAGATTTGAACTGTGGACCTCTTGTTCGTTATGGCTCAAGAATATGTGTATTGATCAAGTAAGCTTAGGATACAACAAAAAACAACCAATGAACAGCTTGAAAATGACGAAACTAGGAATTAAGCCACCAAAGATATCGACTAACTATTTCATGAATCTTTCGAGTAATAATAAAATTTGATCGAGAAGCTTGTGAACAAATGACTCTATAGCCCCAAATGACCAAGCTCTGTTCAAATGCTTGGCCTTTTTAGAACCTCAGGTGTGTGTGTGTGTGTGCGTGCGTGCGTGTGTGTGTGTGCGTGCGTGCGTGTGTGTTGAAAGTTAAGGGAAAATATTGATGGATTGCAACTCTAATAACTCTGATTCAGCCCTCTTGATCCTTAAATTTTTGATTAATTTGTCTCAGAAATTTAAAAAGTGAAATTCATCTCTTTGTATCGATTGCATTTTCAAGCTTTCTTTAAAATTCTTGTGCAAACATTCTTGATTCATATATCTTCTCAATTCACACACACACACCCCTCCGAAGACTGAGATTCAGCTCTTGTTTTCAGTAAATTTTCAGAATTTGTTCAAAATTCTGGTGCAAACATTCATATATCTACTCAATTCACACACACACACACACACACACACACACACACACATATATACCTCCGACATGTTTCAACCTCTTCAGCAGCTCCGCCGTTGTTCTCCCTCCTCGTCCCCGTAACCTGCAACGAACCGCATTTCATTAGAAACCCACAAATCAAAACGTTCAAAATTCAAAAACCAAAAAAAGAATAATAATAAAAACTTTACAGATTATTTCGAGCTCAAAATAGAATTGTTACGGAAAAAAAAAAATAATAATGAAAAATGGAACAAACAATGATTTTAGAAAAAAAAAAAATTGAAAGAAAATTAAAAATAAATTGTGAAAAAAATTACAAATCGAACCCACAATCACATGGTTAAAAGCCATGCACACTATGACACTACCAGCTGAGCTAAGACGGCTTTGTTTTTTGGATTTTGTTTCTATGAACTATATTGTTTAAATATATTGAATGGCTAGAATTTGAAAGCCCGAATCAAGCCCAAGGACGAGAGACCATGCGGGCTCACCCAAGGTGTAAAACATAGGCCTTCTTAATTTGGATACATTTAAATCGAAAAAGGTATTATATGATTTTTTATCTGCCAAACTGAAATAGAGTCAGTTTGGATTGGGCTTTCGTTTTTTTTTTTTTTTTTAATGAAGGGAAGTATTTATTTTTTTTATAAAAAAAAAAAAGATTGTGTTTCGCGATGCCTATTTTAGAAAAGCCGAAGCTAGAAAAAAAAAATCCAAAAATGGTCTTGTTTTTAGAAAAATATGTAGAGTAGATTCAAATAAAATTGCTAATGTGGCTACTCAAATTACCATATAAGTCATTTAGCGTTACTTGTATATTCAGATTTCATGAAATATGTATTTATTAAATAGATGTGATTAATTAAAGTTTAGGAATAAATTTAAAAAGATTATTTTAACTTCCAATTTTTCCTTTAAATACTCTTTATATTGTGAAAACAAAAATAATATTACATTCTAAATAAAAGAAATGTGCTATTATCTTGAGATTTCATAAAAAAAAAAAAAGGAAACAAAAATAATAAATTTTCTTCAGAGCTACTTCTATTTGTAGTTGTTGCTAAAGCCCACATATCATAAAAAGTTTTAAAAGCCTACTTGAAGCTCTAGATTTCATTATGAAGTTAAGGTGGTAGTTGAGTCCCTTTTTTTTTTTTTTTTTTTTTTAAATGGCCAATAAATGCACAATGAAGATTAAGGCGGTGTTTGTAGAAGTTTCAACTTTTTAAAAAATCACTAAAAGTGGAAGTAAGGGTGAAGCTATTTTCACATTTTGTGCTTTTTGTCAAAAATTATTTTTAAGCATTTTAGAAGTAAAAGTAGAAGTTGTGAAATAAAACACTTCTTAGTAGCTTTTCCTTCATCCGAAAAACACGAATTAACTTTTCATTCTAGCTTGCAAAACACCCTCTAAATCACAGTTACATTAAAAATTTATATAATACTGATGCAACTTAATCTGATATTAGACACCCGATACATGAAAAATAGTATTCTAATTGAGGCTAATGAGATAACACCATATATAATTTACTAATGAATCATAGACTTTTATGGGAAATGTTTTTAAAGCGATGAGGTCTATATCAATTGGTGAAATGAGTGGGTTTTATTTCTACTTTGATAGTTTTTTATTGTTCTACTTTGATGATAGTTTTATTGTCTGATTATGTTGATGTAGCTTGATTTGCATTTTAAGTCTAGATGTAATAGTTTGTTTTATAATATATGAATTGTCGATGTAATTGAAAGAAATATATTTAAAAAAAAAAAAAAGAAAGAAAGAATATTTTGAATAATTTCATGGTGGAAGGGGGGTTTTTTGACACCGCCCCGTAATAAGGGGGGCAAAGTGAACTTAGCCTTATATTTTATTAAAAGTTGTGAATTTGCATTTATGCCTTTTTACTTAATCAAGTATATGGAATTTTATAGAATTTAACATTTTTTTTTTGTCACAAAAGACTCAAAAGTCTTTAACTTTTAACAATCTCAATGTAATTGGTCGGTTAGGGTATAGAAAATTATTTACAACAATGTGTTGGAATCATTCCCACTGTCTACTTAAAATAATCAAATGTTAATTTGAGAGTTATTGCCTTTATCCCATAATATTAGTTGAACTTGATTTTTTTTTACATAAATCAATTATACTAATAAATAACCTTCTTTTTAGTTAAATTTAAAATAATTTGATAAAATTACCCTCCCAATGCCTCATCAAATTTCATTAAAAATAATTAATGAGGGTAAATTGGGGGGGGGGGGGGGAATTAATGCTCTCTTGAAATTTTCAAAGTGACAAATATTATGGGACAAAAAAAATATCTAATATGACTAATATTATGACATAGAGGGAGTATTAAAAATCTCCTATCATTCTTGTCCTCCTCATTTGTTTTTAGATAGCGTTTAAATATGATTTACTTGGTTGAAACACGCTTATTTACTAGCAATTAAATGGTATTGAAACATAATCACCTAATTCTCATTAAAATTATGTGTATTATTACTATATTTAATACTATACCTAATACACTATGCTAGATAGTTGGAGTGGATTTACTTTCATAAAAACGCGAGTTAATATGACTTAATAGTTCACATGCACAACTACGCCTTAAATAGTTAATAGGTTTGACTAATACACGCCATCTTTCCTTTCTTTTTAGGTGAATGTGTGTGTGCATGCACATGCGTATATAGCGTTTCGATTGATATTTATAAAGTGTTTTGAGTTGATTTTATAAAAAAAAAAATTAAAAAGTTTAAATTAGCCCCCATTTTGCCATGTGTTAGAAAATGATTTGGACATAGTGCTTTTTTTTTTTTCTTTCTTCCTTGTTTTTTTTTTGCAATTTTTTTTGGGATTATGTCGTAGACATCGATTTTTTTATTTATTTTAAGAAAAAAAGAAAATGAGTTAATCGAAACCACTGCAAATCGGAAAAAAAATTTATTTTGCCCTTTTTGGGCTTGAGATTATCAAAATATCCCCATTTTTTAAAACTTTTAAATTTTACCCTAAATCGAGCGAGCTTAGAGAGCTCATTTTACTGTAGGGGTCAGAGATTGACCGAGCTTGCAAAGCTCGGTCTAGGTATTTTATTTTATTTTTTTCAGAAAATTAAAGACCGAGCTCTTAAAGCTCGGTCCAAGTAAATTTTTTTTTTTTTTGGAAAATTAAAGACCGAGCTCTTAAAGTTCGGTCTAAGTAACTTTTAATCAACCTGTTGTGCTTAGATTCACTTATTAAAATGTTATTAGCAGTGTTATTTCACTTTGTTTGGAAAACAGCTACCCACCCAGTTCTTCAACAAGATCTTTGTTGATGGCTGATATTAGATGTCTCCTTGGTGTGAGCGGCTGGCCCGAAATTTTTTTAACTTCAGTTTTGTATCTTGTTGATTCTGATAGCTTTCTACTTGAATCTTTCAGGAATGGAAGTGATGAGGCCAATTATCCCACATCGAATGGAGACGAGGGTCTTGGTCACTATATACACACCAACCCTCCCTCACCTAGCACGACGCGTTTTGAAAACCCCCCCAGTCCCTCGACTGGCAGGCGTGGACAGTATCGTGCTCAGGCTGGAGCCATCTCGGGTGCGTGCAGAAACAGGTGATCATCATTTGGCGCCCACCGTGGGGCCGCTAGGCTCCTCCCAAGTCCCTCGTCTGGGGGGCTTATGATGAGGCCAATTCTCCCACATCGAATGGAGACGAGGGTCTTGGTCACTATATACACACCAACCCTCCCTCACCTAACACGACGCGTTTTGAAAACCCCCCCAGTCCCTCGACTGGCAGGCGTGAACAGTATCGTGCTCAGGCTGGGGCCATCTCGGGTGCGCACAGAAACAGGTGCTCATCAGGAAGGTAGCCCAGTTTTCAGCGAACATGCTCGATTTATTGGCCTTCTTACGAGACCACTCCGGCAAACAATTAGTGGTACTGAAATTCATGTATAGTTGGAGTGGTCTCTCCTCTTTGTTTTCCGTTAATCATACTGGAAGATGTCAGGCATAGCAAGCTAAAATTTAACGAAGTACGATATTAATTACCTGCACGCCTTGTATATGGCGTTTCCCAGCTTCATACCACCGTCTATGTCCACCTTTGTGTCACGGTCTTATGCCTTGTGAAGAAAGTGTTTCTTGAAAACTTAAATATTTGTGCATGCAGTGTGCAATCTTGGTGGCTTTGGTTGGCAAATGGTGACTCTACAAGTCGGTGCCTGTTCATTTAAAATGCCCTATTTTAAACACAAACCTGTTGTCTACAAGTTGGCCAAAAAAATTTCAAAAAAAAAAAAAAAGTAAAAATCAATAAATCGAGCTTCAAGAGCTCGGTCATGGCATTTTTAAAAAAATAATAATAAAATACTAAGACCGAGTTCTTAAAACTCGGCTTTTAATTTAAAAACAAAATAAAATACTAAGACCGAGCTTCAAGAGCTCGGTCTTTAAATTTTCAAAAAAAATAAATAATTTAAATATCTAGACCGAGCTTTAAGAGCTTGGTCTTTAATTTTTCAAAAAAAAAAAATTTTTTAAATGCTTAGACCAAGCTCTTGAAGCTTGGTCTTTGATTTTCTTAAAAAAAAAAAATACCTAGACTGAGCTTTGGAAGCTCGGTCAATCTATAACATGCACAGTAAAATCGAGCTCTCAAAGCTCAATTTAGGGTAAAAATTAAAGGTTTCAAAAAGTAGGGATCTTTTGACAAGCTCAGACCCCAAAAAGGACAAAATAAATTTTTTTTCCTGCAAATCGTGTCATAAACCATAACCCATAAATTGTCGTTATGATCGGCAAGCGAAGTAAACAAGGTCTGAAATAAATGATATATGTTGTCTAGTGACTATAAAAAATTTCATTAAATGAAGAAGAAGAATCTAAATTTAAATAAATGCACACTTCCCATCTATTATTGTGCGTTTTTTAGCCAATGCTAACATTTATAAGACCGTACCCCATCAATTCTGCAAGTTGCAACCTATTTCACGTACGAGTATCACCAAAAATTTGAACTCTTAACTATATGTAATATGAATGCTGTTATCTGTGTGTGCCTATTATTGTTAAAAGAAGTTAATTCTTTAGTTTTTCGGAAACATGTGTGTGATATATATATATATATATATATATATATATCTATATTATTATAAAAAGAAAGTTATTTTTGTTTCACAAATAACGGTTATTTATGTGATTTTACAAATTTTGTCCTTCAATTTTATGTAGAATAAATAGGGATATGTAAAATTGTGGCTAAAATTGAAAATTCACATGAAATCGCTTCAATTCGAATACAAATTTTTTATGTACTAATTTTACCCTTTTAATTAATAATCACATGCAATAAATAAACAAATAAAAAGGTTAATATTGTAGTATTACATTCAATTTAAAAAAACACATGTTCTCTACCCACTAATTACTTTCTCTAATTACAATTACTTGTGTTCTTTTTCTTTTTGTGTTTATTCTTTTTTATTTAATTATTTTATTTTTAAATTATTATAATTTAATAAATAATTTCAAATAATTCTTAAAAAAATATTCTTATAAAAAAAATTTAATAATATATTTATATTTTTATCATAAAAAAAATTAAAGTACTAAATTAAAATATATATTTTTTATTTTTTATACGTTCTAGAGTGTGCGGTATTATTAATATATATAAATAGATACATCTATGTATGTATATTTGGCGGGAGAGAGAGAGAGAGAGAGAGGAATTAATTAGTTTTGAGATAATTCATTAAAAGACTCAGACGGCCACCTGTATTTTTCACGTACTATATGCACAAAATATTAAATTTAGGAGGACATATTCGTCAATTCACTGTCTTAAAGCTGCGAATTTCAGGTCGAATCACAGGAACGGCGAGATTTTTATTCGATTTCACGCTAAGCAATCTTGACCGTTGGATCAAAACAACCTGACAAAAAAATACCCGTCACGGTTAAAGCAATGGCACCCCCGTAAATAAAACGAAAAGAAAGGGGAATTAACTAAAACACAAATTTGCAAGTAAGTACAAAAGTTAGGGCTACGTAGCAAAAAGTATTATTATTTTAGCCCCGAAATTATCCATCAACGGTTCCGATTCTTCGCTTTCTATAAGTATCACTCAGATATCTTACTTACATTTTATGCATTTTTTTCTTCCACACACACACTCTCTCTCTACACTTTCGCTCTCTAAGGTTTTTCAACTCTCTCTCTCTCTCTCACTTCAAACAAAATGGCTGAGGAAGCACAGAACGGCGCCGGAGCTGAGAACGGGTCGAAGGTTTCTCCGGTGGCTTTCGCAGCGGTGAAGCCGTGGCTGGTGGTGGAGGCGCCCAAGGCGAACGACGCCGTGCAGTTCTACAAGGCGGCGTTCGGCGCGGAGGAGCTCAGCCGCGTCAACCACCCGAAGAGGAAGGCGGAGCACGACGTACCGCTCGTTCGCTCGGCAGAGCTGAAGCTTGGATCCTCCGTTTTCGTCGTCTCCGACCTCACCGACGACGCCTCATCGCCGTACGATTTTTCAGCTTTTTTTTTACGTGTTTAGCTGGTTATTATGCATTTTTATGAGCTTTTAGGTTTGTTTCTGGTCATTTTTGCCTAGATCTGTTGTTTTCTAGCACTAAAATGCTCTCTGCTTTGTTGTTTTGTGATTTTTTGTTAATAATATGCTGTGGAAAAGGCTTTTCTCTGTATTTTCATGCACTGGAGTCTCTGTGTGTTTGTGTTTCTTTTTTTTCTGTGAATAGTGATTATTTCTTCCTGCAGTTGGTTACTTTAAAATGTATGCTTCATAAACTCTGCATGTGTGTTTTTTGTTTCATAGTCAACTGTATGTTTCCTGGTATTTTTGTCTTGTTTTCTTCTTTAAAAGTGTTCACATACTTTTGGAGTCTTTACCTTGATCTCCGTGGTCATATTGTTTTCAAATCACTTTGTGCCGGCTCTCAAAGCATGATTTTTCTGCTGCTCTCTCTCTCTCTCTCCCCCCCCCCCCCCCGGGCCGCTTATGCCTCCCTATGAATCTTACTGAATCTGCCACCTCCTAATTCTGAACCATTATTTTAATAAAAACACACGCTGATCTTTACAGAATGTTAATCCCAGTGAGTGAATAAATGTTTCTCTTTTCTCAAAATGCGTATTTAATTTATTTATTCATTCTATTACTCCCAGCGTCAAGTCTGCTGTGAGTGGTAGTGTGTTTTGCCTGGAGACTGGAGACGTCGAAGCCGCCGTCGCCAAAGCGGTGGCCGCAGGCGCCGCCGCCGAGGGTGAGATCTCGGAAGGTGAAGGCGCGTGCTGTGGTGGGCGCGTGGGCAGAGTCAAGGACCCGTACGGCAACGTCTGGCTCATCTGCTCTCCATCTAAGTCGTGCGACGACGTGGCAGCTTAGGAGCCGTCTGAACAACCACTCCCACCGACCCCGACCCCCCGTTATCAATTTGACTCGTTTTGTCTAGATTTGTTTTTGATTAGTAGAAAGACCAAGACTCTGTGTGAACTGAATCTCTAATCAAATCAAAACTCTATCGCGACTTTTGACTTTAACCATTATTATTGCTTTATTTGGTAGCCAATTATTTATTTTGTGCATGTGTTATATGAATGGCAATTTATGTTCATTGTTGTTGAATTGAGGGTAGTTTGGGCTTTTCGCATGGATATACCTATATTATAGGGTGAGGGGGAGGGGTCTTTAATAGACCAACCTTTGCCTCGTTGCGCGGTTATTATTATTATCGTGCTTGGATATGTGCCTTTGGCTATCGTGCCTAGTGCCTATAGCTTGATTTTAATGCCTGTTTTTCCAAACAGCAAAAAATTTATAATTAAATAATATGAGGTTGCATTTCAATAAACTTTGATATTTCATTTATCTTTCTTTTTTCCCATACTCCGCGTTCTTTTAACTTTTCTTCTATTTTTCTGTCTTTAATATCTTTTTTCTACTTTTGTTTTAATTGTTTTCTTTGTTGTTATTTTAAATTATTTTATTTGTATGAATCTATTGTGAGGAGTAAAATGTACATTGATAATATAGATTCTATAGAAACTGTAGTGCGGCTTTCAATTGTGTTTGCATCCAATGATATAATAATTATTGACAATTGATATAATAGTTTAATCATAATTTCAGAGTGTTCATTTAATTGGAGGTGGTCATAAAAAAAAAACTACAAAACGTAAGAAAACGTAAAATTTTGCTTCGTAGAGTGTTCAAAAGACTTTATTATTGTTGACTACGTTTTGCGTGTAAGAGGGGGTGGGTAGAGAACTACTGAGGACTCGACACGCGCCGTTTTGTGTTGGTTTTGAGAAAAATTTGTGGTCCTCACTCCGTATAAAGTACTTGCATGATTTTGTTACGTGGGAGAGGGTTTCTCGTGAATATATGTTTCTTTTTCCTTGTTATTTTTGGGAACCCGAGTTGTGATTTTGCCTTATTTTATAGTGGTGTGTTGTCGTCCATCCTTTCCCCGCTTTCTTGGTTTCTCAGGAGAGTGTGTTAGTAAACGTGTCAAACGGGACGGTTTGACCCACTAGTCCAACGACCCAACCCGCCTTGGTCCGGTGCAGGCCCAGCTCATCAACCATATGAGGCTGGCTGAATCGACTTATGAATATTTACATGAGCCCCAATTACGTTTATTGTTGCAAGTCGGCCCAACTGATGTTGTATATATAGTATAATTTAATTTTGTAATAAATATTTTTACTAAAATTTGAGTGTAAATCTTGCCAACAATTTAATCAATTTATGTTTATAATCACTTCATCGATCCAAATCCATTGTTTCTCTTTCTATTCTTAATAAATTGTTCATAAATTTGTTATTTTTTCTGTAATATTTTTATTTGCATAAGTAACTATTTAAACAAAAAGTCAGGCCCACCAAGCGCAGCCCGTAAAAAGCCCAGCCCAAGCTCAATCCTAGTCCAGGCCATCATAGCGGGGTTCATCGGCCGAGCTGGATTCTCCCTCCCCACTTCAAGCCTGGCCCAGGCCCACCTCAAGGCGGTCTAAGCCGAGCTGGCCCGCTACAGTAGCTGGCTTTCATGAGTTGACACCTTTGTGTGTGAGTACTCGAATTGATTTTAAATTCGAAATAATTATTAAAAAGCAGACGGGTAGTGTTTAAAAAATTATTTAGCTCTTTTGCACGAGAAAATTTATAAGTTGACACACGATTTTGCCTATAATTGTTGCTTTCTGCTTCATTGGTAAAAATATGCAAAAATTCTTTTATGGATCAAATGTTTCGCCCCACTTGTTCATTCAATGATTTAAATTCAATTATATTATATATATAATATATAATATGTAGTTGAATGCGAACTGTTGCATGTATACAACCATTTCGTGGAAGAATTTCCCAAGTTATGCATATTTAATGTGAGAAAATTTCATACGTACTATACTCGGGAGTTATTGAATTGTTGTTTTAACCTATTTGATTTGAATGATGATAATGTTGTTGGATTTAAATATAATAATATCAAAGAGTGAAATTGTCATATCATTATATTCAAATCCAACGATTAAATACACCACTTGGATAATAGCCTCCACAAAAAATAAAAAAAAATTTGGCTTTACATGTATATTAATTGGAGACAATCATAGATTAGGCTCAAAAAATGATTTGAGAAGGCCTTTCATTTTTAATAGCCCTCATAAACATTTAGAAACAAATTTAATTAAGCTTCCAAATCTTATAATCTGCCTCTAAACATTAACAGTCTTTCGATTTAACGATATAAATGAAAGTTTTTACTTTTTGACCATATTTATCATAATGTGTAAGTTATATTTAAGTATAATCTGTACACGTGGTTGAAACACCTAAATCACGTAAGACTATGAGATTTGACATCGCATAAAGATTGAGATCTTGAAATAAATCTTTAAGGTGTGATATAAATCACTTAAAGTCGAAGAGTTTAAACAACACTAGGGGCATCAACTCGACTCAAACTAAGAGTTGTACTTATGATATATTTCAAATGGGAGGATATATTGTTTCATGAATATCAATATAGAGACATTTTTATGCATGATTAGGTGCTTATTAGAGAATAAGTCCACTACGGATTCCACTGAAAAGCTCGTAAATGGAAGCACTAGTTACATATCGAATTAGGATTAATGTTTCTCAACTTATGGGGTGTATTAATTAGTTTTTAGACTTGAGACTATATAGTAATCTTGTATATAGGCCTCTACACTTTGATATAGCTGCCGACCCACGGCGGGACTTACAGCAATTCATTACACTTTTGATTATATTCACGAACATACAATATGTTGATCAAGAATATAAGGAACAATCATTTTTACTTTTTCCTCTTCATTTGGATCATAATTTTCTTATTCTTTATGTCAAATGTTCATCAATGCTTCTACATATATTAATAAATGTATTAGAAGATATAATGGAATTATGTAACAAAAAATTTGAACTGCCTATATAAGAGATGCTAAATCGAAGGAAGGTATAGTCATTTACTTCTTTACTAACATTAGCAATTTCCATTCAAAATTCTAACAGATATAACTTTGTAAGCGAGAAGGTTTAGTTCATTTGGAAAAGGAAACAAGGTACAACTTGTAATTTGTTTTACTTATTATTTTAATTTTTGGAATTTGGTTTACACTAGTACAGAGTTGTAGTTGAACAATTATTTTAGTGGGGGTGATACATTTTGAGATAATTTTATGATGCTTTGTAACTAAATATAAAAGTGTATTTTCCAGTAGGCTACATCCTGTGGTGGGGTTTCGAGCCCTCCTATCCTCTTCTCTTTTCTTTTGGGTGATGTGTGTGTGCGTATATGGTATTTCGATTGATATTTATAATATGTCCTAATTGATATAAGAAATGTTTTTCAGTTGAATTATTAATATAACAAGCATTTAGCCCTGTGCCAATACACGAGAAATAGATATCTTTATGTATGCATTTTCATAAATTTCTATTATAAAAGACAATTTAATTGAAATAAATTAGCTTTTCTATAACATAAATTGATAAGTAAATATATTAAACAATTGTATAATAATAGATATATGTTTGGTTTGAGTATTAATTTTCGTGTAATTAAGGCAAGTTTTTAAAAATTTATGCCAGAGTCAATTTTTTAATGACTATTAAAGTAAATGATAATACTGTAAATATTAGTTTCGTTACTTTTATTTGAATTAAATTAAATTCATCTTATTTTAAATTGCGTGGTAATTATTGGATTCTATTGGATAAACATTAACCACAAATGTATTTATTGAAATTCATATAAAAAGTATTTGAATTTCATATATAATAAAATTAAATTAAATAAGATTATCTATATATACACTTACTTGGATAGACTCAAGGTTTCTGAATATTATATGTATATATATATATATATATAGAGAGAGAGAGAGAGAGAGAGAGAGAGTTTATTTAAAATATATTTTTCTGAATACATACATAAGATCAGCCCACTTGTGTTGGGCTTCATTACAACAAAAATGGGCTGGTTTGACTTCTACCTTAGTTTGATTGTAAGTTTTCCAATTGGCCTACAGTGAGGTCCAACTATATACAATCGTCATAGTTAACAATTTTATTTTGTTAAATAATACACATGACGCTATGGGCGGAGCCAGAATTTTTTATTGAGAAACAAGATAAATATTTATAAAGGTTAAAGGAGTTTTCATAATTTAATCCGGGGGGGGGGGGGGATCAATTTTGGAAAAAAAAATCATATAAAATTTAATTTAATTCCAGCCTCCAGCCTCCCTTCTGGCTCTGTCTCTGTAATTCATACACACCACTCAAACACACGTACATTATATGATTCGAATCCTAGACGATATATACTCCCCACACCTTCACAGCAACATACATATCTATTAGGCTAAGACACACGATTAGTCGTAGACTTGTAGTTATATAAATATGATATGTAAAATAAATTTTTTGTTATATAGTGGAACAAATAAATAAATAAATAAACAATACGGTTCGTATTAGTTTAATAATCAAATCATGTTTTTAGTGTATATCACTGTTCACACCTAGATTTTCGTATCTGTAAAACAAACAAGTACAATACAAGAAAAATATGTGGACAAATATTTTGAATTTGAAGAAGGATATAATAAAAAGAAAATAATTTCCTAGTAGACTAAGTCCCCTGATTCGTCTCTCGGGATTTGTTTCCGAGGGCTTGAAGCTTGTTTTCGGGTGAGTGATGGATTCCTTCCTAGATTCGCGGGATGGAAGTCACGATTTACCTTGAAGATCAAAGGTCGGACTTTGAAATCGAAGGCGTTGAAGCACTTGCGCTTTGAAGACGAAGTAGAGCCTTTGTGGATGCAGTACGTTGTCGTAGCGATTGCTTGCAATTTGTAGACCTTGAGAATTTTGAGAGCTCGTACGAGGTTGTTTTCTCGTGAGCTTGTCTCTCCGTGTATTGAAGACTTCTTGATTTCTTTTCTTTGAAACCCCAAATGATCTGTATTTATAGGTGTTTGTGTAGGGTTTTTTTTTTTTTTGAATTGCTGTCAATTTCTTCGTCCGGTAAAATAAATATTAAAAATATTAATTAAAATTGACTATTTAATATCGGAATTAAATTTAGGAAATTCCAAATTATAAATAGAATATTTAATTAATATTTAATATTTTAATTTATCATTTATCAATTTTTGATTGGAAGAAATTGTAATCGCCACAATCACGAAGCACAAATTTTTGGTTATGAGTTTTAAAGCTATTGAAAGTCCAGTACGGAATGTTATTTGGTGGATGTTAAAATACAAATAATAAGAATGAATGTACGTCTAATTTAATTTCAATTTTCACCATTTAATATTTTAACAACGCTACATTTGCATAAGACCTATTTTTAGTGGTGAAGCTGAAATCTCAATACTATAACGTTTTAAATTCGAATTCCTCATCAATACGTTGTAGTATTGATTATATTTATTAGTACTCCCTCCATTTCTATAATAGATGTCATTTAAGGTTATTACGTGAGGATTAAGAAAATGAATTAAACAACATTAATTATGGATGATTTGACTAAAATACTTCATAATTAATGAGTTGTTGGGAGGTTTTTTAAGAATTTACAAAAGATACTCTTTGCCCAAAATTCTAGTCTTTTAAGGGTTTTTTTACTTTTGCACACATACCAATTTAAGTTAATAATACATTTTTTTTTAGCTAAATTTATAATAAATTGACAAAGTAACCCTTTTTAAGGAAAATGTAATGTGATAATTAATGAGTTTGAGTTGAAAATAATGAGGGTAAGTTTGGAAAGAAGAAATAAATGATTTCTTGAATTCTCAAAATTACAAGTATTGTGGGACAAAAAAGAAAAAAACACTCTAGAAAGACTAGGATTATTAGGGAAAGCTGGAATATTAATTATAGTTATCAAGGTACATACTAGAAAAAAAATAAGCTAATAGATTATCTCTTGAAATATGAGAAGATCATGATTATGGGATAAAAAAATATTTTTAAACGATATCTGTTGTGGGACGGAAGGGAGTAGTTGATTCTTCTTTATTGGGTTTGTAGTCCCTTAATATATTTCGCTTTAGATGTAATAGCTTTGATTTGGCTTTATATTGATGTCAATATTTAGTTTGTACTTTGGGTTGGTATGGTTCAATAGTTTAATTTGAATTACATAATATTAAAAAAAAAAAACACACACACACCACAACTACATTTAGAAATTGATTCTTTTTTTAAACAAGATGCATACACATATACCCTGTCAAGATTCAAACAGACAGTATAGATATCTTTGAATCTTTAAATTTTAAGTATACGTCCTTTAGATAAAAAAATTAAAAACCGACGGCCATTTGCATTACATGACTGATTTTTTATTTTTATTTTTGGGTCCAAGTTTAGAGACTGATTTATTTGCAAATGAGATGTTGATCATATTGTCAATGGTCAAAGTCAAACTTAATCTCTTTGAAAACAGTTTGACTTTGATAGGCTCTAAGTGTATGGTGCCCATAAATATATGGGAGAAATCGATGGATCTATTAATTGAGATTCGAGAATCAACTTGTTTCAATATATTATATTATATATATATATATATATATATTTCCTTCTACGCTATTTACTTTTTTTATTTCATGCAAATATAATATCGTAATATTTATTTATTATTATAGTATACGTAAAAGACAAAGTTCACACGAAAAAAATTATTATATACTCGAAATCTTTAATACATATAGAGACAAAAAGGAATGATATATGGTTTTTTTTTTTAAAAAAAATTATAGAAGCCAGGAAAATTTTAATATTTTAATTAGTACTTTATTCAGGGCATTCATCAAAACAACAACCGAAAAGTTATAATAAGTTAAAATGACTTAACAAATCATACAATTGAAATAATTATATGAATGTTTAATAGAAATTAAATTCAAAAATTCATCCTTGTAGATTTTGAAAAATTCATATTTAACCGTTAAGGATTTCTTTATTGTATGATAATTTAATTATTCTATTGCATAGTTGTTTGGTTTGATTCTTTGTATTATTTGATAATTTTTTGTATTAAATAATAATGATAATGAATGGTGAAATAGTGATGTTTTATATCAACACAACTTATAATCCATTGATAATGCAACATTTTACTAATCACGCGAGCAATTAAGCAAG